>JAVJIF010027092.1:0-52544 GCA_038442645.1 Agave tequilana
TCTTTAAACTCTTTTGAAAACTTATTTTAAAACCAGAAAGTAGGGAAAAATTAGCTCAGAAAATCATAACCAAAATCCCCAAGAAATGGGGTATTTATAGCCCAAACAGAAAAACTAGCCGTTAGGCTAATCTGTCAGCCTGACAGGCTGGCGGTCGACCGGCCCGGTCGACCGCCAACGGTCAGAATATGACCGTTGGGGCAATACGGTCGACCGCACGGCCGACGCCCAGATACTGAGAGCAGACTTCTCTGCTCCGGTCGACTGCTCGGTCGACCGCCCAGATACAGAGAGCAAGGCTCTCTGATCCGGTCGGCCGACCGGCCCTGTGTCTGACAAATGTGCACAGGGCTGTGCACGTCAGTCGACCGCAACGGTCGACTGGCCCTTGGTTCGGTCGACCATCCGGTCGGCCGACCTGGCCTGTCAGCCACAGTCTGGGTCAGAAACTGGGTCAGAAAAACAGTTAAACATATTTCTAAAAATTCTTTTAGTCTTGTAAAAATCTCCAAAATAGTTTATCATTTTGCATTGATATATAAACTTATGATAAATATTTTATCTCAATATCAAGCATATGAAACTATTTTTTTGTCTTATCATTTTTATCAAAAACCAAAACTTGTATTTTATCAAACTTGGATTTTTCAATAGGAAATCTGATTTTCCTAAAACTCATGAATAGGCATATCAAAATAAGTTTGTTTAAGATATGAAGCATGTATGTATATTGAACACATCTAATACATATAAAAACCAAGTAAACTTGTTTTGATCAATCTATTCATGAAAAAAAATCAAATCCAAAACATAAAACTTGTGTGTTGTGCACTTGAGCATATCAACTATTCTAAGCTTTACACATGGATCTAAAACACACTAAACACTAGGATACCTAAGTCTTCTTGACGATCTTCATTTTCAAGTCGACTCGATCCAAACCGTGATCCACGAGCTAGGCTATGTATGATCTTGATGCTCGGGCCCTGGAATCACCAAGTGAAAGCTTCCAAACTCCTCTTTTTGAAGCAATCACCAACTAATATCTTGATCAGTGATCTGAAACTAAAATCACAAGATTAGTAGTAAACATAACTACATGAGTTAATCATCATCAAAACTAGAGAGGAAGGCCTCCGGGCCAACAATTGATTAGTTGTCAGATGGATTCCAGAACCCAACAATCTTAAGACAATTAAGTATTGAAGTTTCTTTACTTCTGTTCTGCTTGAACTTGCAGAAAATATCTGAGACTAATCAAGATAGCTCTAGAAAGGCACCAAACATGCAGCTACAAGCTTTGATGCCTACTCCACTTCCTAACCCAAAGCCGGAGAAGCCAGAAAAATTTGACGGCGCAGAATTCAAGAGTGGCAACAGAAGATGCTCTTTACTTGACCACTCTTCATCTGGCCAAATTCCTGCAAGAAGATCCACCAGAACCCGGAATTGATCGGGACTCGGTCCTTGCAGTCGATGCATGGACTCAAGGTGACTTTTTTGCCGAAATTATGTTTTAAATGGACTGGATGACTCTCTTTACAATGTCTACAGTCCCATCACAACGACAAAGAAGTTATGGTCCAGTCTTGACAAGAAGTACAAGACTGAGGATGCTGGTACCAAGAAGTTCGTCGTAGGACGATTCTGGAGTATAAAATGGTGGACAGCAGACTGTAATCAGTCAGGTACAAGAGTTCCAACTTATCTTACACGAGATAGAAGCCGAAGGTTGAAGATCACCTAGAGGGGGGTGAATAGGTGATGGCTAATCTAAAGGTCACTTATGAACAAATAATGCGGAATTAAAACTAAGTTGACCAAATTAAAGCTTCTTATTAATTTAACACTTATGTAACCAAGAGTGTTGCCGAATTCCCTTGCGAGGCTCTGGACAAGCTCCTCTAGATTCCCTTGAATGGGTTGAGGTGCCGCGTTGGCTCTCTTGGTTGAATACTAGTGTTAACAAGCAATCCCACGCAAGTATATAACAATATAAGCACAAGGGTATATCAAGCATGTACAAGTGAAGACAATGAAAGTAAATGCAAGATATAAAAGAGACAAAGAGAGAGAGAGGGAAGAGTAAGCAATCGCAAACACAAGGGTTTGTTTCGAGGTTCGAGCACACTTGCTCTACATCCCCGCCTTCGACACACGAAGGATTTCCACTATGCAAGATCCCACCGGATCTCTCCTCGGTGCCGTACACCTACAAACCCTCGGACTCCCAAGTCCCGTACACACGCAAGCCCCCTAAGCTTGCCGAGGCCGCACCTCGAACCACAAGAGTTCACAACCGAACTCCAACCACAACGAGCACACTTGCCCGCTTCCTCAAAGTACAAGAAAAGGATCTCTTTGATGATCACAACACTTGATCACCTAAAGAGCACTCTCACTACAACACACCTATAGGAATATCTAGCAATGGAAAGCTCAAGTGTGGTGTGAGAAAATCAAGGAAAGAAAGCTATGGAGGAAAACTCAAGAATCACTTTAACACTCTCTTGATAAAAACTCTTCCTTTTGATTGGAAGTATTTGCACTTAAATCTTGTGGAGAAACTCTTCTAAAAGTATCAGAAAAACTGCTCAAGAAATCTCCAAAATCTTCACCTCAAAAACAGTTGACAAAACCCCTTTTATAGGCTGCCAGAAATAGAGCCGTTGGGGTTCTGTCAGTGCTGTCGGTCGACCGCCGGTCGACCGGCCAACGGTCATTTTTCTGACCGTTGCAGCCACCGGTCGACCGGCTCGGTCGACCGATAACCTGGAATGAACTGTCGGTCGACCTATCGGTCGACTGGACATTTCCAGAGAGCAAACTCTCTTGTCGGTCGACCGACCCGGTCGACCGGCCACTGTGCTGACAACGTGCACAAGGCTGTGCACATCGGTCGACCGGACCGGTCGACCGGTTTGGCCTGTCAGCCAGTCTCCAGGTCAGAAAACAGGATTTAAAAATCTTTTATAAAATCCTAAAAATACATAGAAATTCTACAAAAATAGTTTTACCATACTTGAAAGAACAAACATGCTTGCACAAAATCAAGACATGTTATATATGTTTTGGTCTATTTTTGTAACTTGGAAATATTAGCTCAATAACTAAAATGTATTTTTCCAAAACATGTTTTTCCAAACTTGTTTTCTAAATCTTCATCAAATACAAAAACAAGATATTTGAGTTCATTTAAAGCATAGTGTGTATGGATATGATCCACTACACAATCAATAAGAAATATCTATGTTTTTGACATAAAGCACTAATCATGATTTTGGCTTAAAGATATGAACTATGAAATACCAAAAATCCAAATAGTATTTTGTCTCAAAGAAAAATCTTTTTCTACTCTAGAAAATTTTTTATGACAGCACTTAAAATCAAGAGTTCCATCAAGAGTGTGTGTGTGTGATATAAATGAGCAATCCACCAACTATCTATCCTTTACATTTTTACTAAAACAAAAATACAAATTATACTAGACACAAGTCTTCAACTTCTTGAAGTCTTCCCTTGAAGGCTTCTCATCTTCTTGACTTGGTCCAAGCTTGATCCAAAAAGCTCCTTGGATCACATCATGCAAGCTCCAAATCTTGTTCTTTATCCTTTGTAGAGCTATGCACCTACTAAGATCTTGATCATGAATCTGTCACTAATTAAACACAAGATCATTAGTAACTATAACTACATGAGTTGATCATCATCAAAACTAGGGTGAAGGGCTTTGGGCCAACAATCTCCCCTTTTTGATGATGACAAAACTCATGGAGTTATATATGCATGGATTAAAGTAAAGCTTCAAAGAAGCTCCCCCTTAACTCATGCATGACAAGAAATAATAGATATGGCAATAAAAGCACATGACATGTATGCAATGTAAGGAGATGCAATCATAACACAAATCAAATCTTAAGTAAATCTTTTTCTCCTAATTGCAAAATACAACATATATGCATAATAAGTAAGAAAGACAAATACTTCTCCCCCTTAAGCAATGAAAACATGCATATACAATACAATCTCAAATACTCTCCCCCTTTTTGTCAATCATCAACAAAGGGTTCAAAGTAAAAATACATCAAACAAATTTTCTCCCCCTTTTTGTTAAAAACAAAGAGATCAAGGAGGGGTAAATACAAATCAACAATAAAATTATATGCATATAAATTCATGAAGAGGAAGACGTTAATTTAGCTTCCGACACATATACATTACATGAAAGAGGGATGACAAGACGATACTTGCTAATTTCCAGCCTATAATACGCTGCAAGATATGTAGCATAAGAGGAGATGTGAAGCTCCCCCTACACACGTATATCATGAAAAGAAGAGTTGTCAAGCTCCTCAAATTATAATATACTCAACATGAATCTATATGTAGAAGAGATGTTAAGCTCTCCTGCATATAGGAAATACAAATAAAAAAATTTGAATTTCTTTATAATAAATTTGAATTTTTCTTAATAACAACAAATTTTGAGATATCTTAGAAAGAGATCATATTATAAGATATCAAATAACACAATTTTGCATGGTTCCAATTGTAAAATAATCAAATTTGAATTTTGATACCAATTTCAAAAAAAAATACAATGCACAAGCTTATTATGAAATACCAATTTGAAGTCTAATTAAGCTTAGCATTAACAATCTATGTGCTTTAAAAGATACCAATTGTAAAACAAGCACACAACTATCATATATATGTATGAAGAGATTATATCAATAGAGATGGATACATACATATAAAGAAAGCAAAATATGAGTATATACCAAAAGGTTCATATTGATACCAATTGCAAATAACCAATGATACCAATAGAGAAATTGGCTTAGTGTATATGTCATATAATCTAACACATGAAGAATTCGAACTAGTTAAATGAACTTGTTTTAAGAACTAGTACGAGATCCTTCCATCAAGGAATAAGTTAAAAAGTTTTTCATGAAAGATCAATGAAACACAAGGCACTAAAAATAGCAATAAAACTCAATATATTCCTTCAAATCATAAATTTGAATTCTTGAAATCCATCACAAAAATTTTATTGTACCAATTTAAAAACACAAAATTTTATTAAAAACAAAATTTATATTTCAAGATATATGTATGTTTTGTCAAGACATTAAGTATACATACATATCCCTAAAATACAATTGAGTCCATATAAGTAGATTTGCATTAAAGGCAAATGACTCAAGAGGTATCCATGTATATCTTAATGTTTTGGCAAGACAAGCATATACATGAAATGAAAAGCACATGATCAAATCACAAGTCCAAAATGGGAATACAAGTTTGAAGATGTAATTATCATCAAAACTAAGCAATACAAGCACATCTAATGGGTTCAAATAGGCATTCAAGCACAAATATAAATAGATTTATTGTAGCCCATAATATGTACAAGTATAAATCCTAGTGTTGATAAAGGTTAACATTCAAACTAATATTCAAATCATGAAGCATCAAATAAATTTTGAGAATATAAAAGAATTTATCCATATAATTGTAAAATTCCAATTGTGAAATAGGATCATGTGTAAATCTCAAAGGCTATTTGAAGAATAACTAACTAGTATAAATTGTTTTTGAAAAACTAGTTAAAGATCCTTCAAATACATCAAATTCAAATGTTTTTCATAAATACTACTAAGTACATAAAAGTTCAAGCACTCATAGTCCATAAAGCTCCAAATTATATGTTTTCTTAAAGATGAGTGTTCAAAGGTTATGTAAATAGTATCTTCATGAAAATAGTCATTGAAGCTCAAATCAAATATGACTAATCAAAATTTTTATCAACCAACACATAAAAATCATTTTTATCAAAACAAATCATCTTAAAAATAATCTACATGGTATATGTATGAATTATACAAATCTAGCAATATGCATACATATCCCAAATATTAAAAGAGTCTATTAAATGTTTGCATGAAGGCAAGAGACTCACGGGTATACATGTATATTTATTAGATAATTAAACACCCATATACATGAAGTAAATCACTAAAATAGGTAAAACATGTATAAAAGAGAATCATCAAAACTAGTCTTATACATATGCATAAAGTGGATACAAATGAGCATGAAGTTCAATCATATATATGAGTCAATTGTATTTCACTATACATCTATGTATGAATACAAGTTTTGAAATATTCTACATCTAAGCATGTAAATACCACATGAAGCACATGAAAAATCTTAAAACAAAATCATGAACATGCTATGAATATGACATAAGTAAATAGCATGAACATAAAAGTAGGAGTTTAGAGGTTGTTACCAACTCCAAAGCTCCAAGTGTGGTGGTCTTTCCCACCAAGATTCCTTGATAGCAATGCATCCAAATGTTTGTCCATCATGTCCATTGCATCGGCTACCAAGGCACCAATCCTCTCACGTTTTGTGAGAGCCCTCACCTACATCAAAATCAAAAGGTGGGGGTTTTGGTACCCATGTTTTCTTGGGTCCTTTGGGGTTAGCATTGTTGTAAGGAACCCAAAATCTATTATACTTAGCAAAATATAAGTATGGTTTCTTATCAAAACAATATTTTGCTAGATGGCCTTTGCGGCCACAATGTGTACAAATGTACACCTTAGCATGATGCTTATGAGTGTGATTGTGATCGTGATGTGCAACATAAGCATGAGCATGATGTGTATGTGCATGAGTATGGGGAACTTGTTTCTTTTGAAACAAAGATTCCAACTTAGAATGATTGAATGCACAAGAGTTCAAAGTTGAACTCAAATTATTCATTTTGTTTTTCCTATTCTTAATCTCATTAGATGTGGCATGAAAAGCATGATGAGATGAAGAATCATTTTTCTTTTTTTTTAGAAACAAAGTCTTTTTCCTTTTCAACAAATTTTCTTTTCAAAGTAATATTTTCTTGAAAAATATTTTCCTTTTGTTTTTCCACCAAAATGATCTTATCCTTCAAAATAGTGTTCCCTTCACACAAATCATTTAATTTAGACATAAGGGAAACATTTTCATTTTTCAAATCCTCTTTTCTTTTTCTAAACATGCAAGTTTATTTCTAAAAGAATCATTTTCTACATGCATGCAATCAATGTTCTTTTTCAAATTCTTGTTATCTTTTTTCAAGCATGCAATGTTATTTCTAAAAGAGTCTTGTTCTATATGCATGCAAGCAAGTTCCTTTTTCAAATTTTTATTATTCTTTTTAATCATGTCATATTTTTCAAGTATAAGATGACAAAAGGTAGTGAGCTCATCATATGACATGTTCTCATCATCGGATTCGGAATTTACCTCAAGGGGGTTATCCCCTTGGACCATGTAGCACTTGTTGGAGGTGTCGCTTCCAACATCCGAGTCACTCCCCGCATAGTATAGATCTTTTTCGCCGAGGGAGGTGATGATGTTCCATACTACAAAAGCCGATTCAATATTAGAAACCCTAGATAAATAATCATCATTTAGGGTTGACTTAATAGCATGAAGGGCTTTTGCATTAGCCTCAATGTTCTTACCATTTAAGCAATATTCTTTATTAGTTGTGGCAAGATATATACTAAGGCCAAGTCCTTTGAGGAACAAAGACATCTTAACCTTCCAAATTTGGATGTTAAGAATGTCAAAGGTGGGTGGTGACATGAAGTCCATAGTGTGTGTACAAAAATCTTGTGATTAGCCTAAAAGAGGATCTTTAACTCTTAGGTTGTTAGACCCAATATCAAGAGCACTAGCTCTGATACCAATTGTAAGATCACCTAGAGGGGGGTGAATAGGTGATGGCTAATCTAAAGGTCACTTATGAACAAATAATGCGGAATTAAAACTAAGTTGACCAAATTAAAGCTTCTTATTAATTTAACACTTATGTATAACCAAGAGTATTGCCGAATTCCCCTTGCGAGGCTCTGGACAAGCTCCTCTAGATTCCCCTTGAATGGGTTGAGGTGCCGCGTTGGCTCTCTTGGTTGAATACTAGTGTTAACAAGCAATCCCACGCAAGTATATAACAATATAAGCACAAGGGTATATCAAGCATGTACAAGTGAAGACAATGAAAGTAAATGCAAGATATAAAAGAGACAAAGAGAGAGAGAGGGAAGAGTAAGCAATCGCAAACACAAGGGTTTGTTTCGAGGTTCGAGCACACTTGCTCTACATCCCCGCCTTCGACACACGAAGGATTTCCACTATGCAAGATCCCACCGGATCTCTCCTCGGTGCCGTACACCTACAAACCCTCGGACTCCCAAGTCCCGTACACACGCAAGCCCCCTAAGCTTGCCGAGGCCGCACCTCGAACCACCAAGAGTTCACAACCGAACTCCAACCACAACGAGCACACTTGCCCGCTTCCTCAAAGTACAAAGAAAGGATCTCTTTGATGATCACAACACTTGATCACCTAAAGAGCACTCTCACTACAACACACCTATAGGAATATCTAGCAATGGAAAGCTCAAGTGTGGTGTGAGAAAATCAAGGAAAGAAAGCTATGGAGGAAAACTCAAGAATCACTTTAACACTCTCTGATAAAAACTCTTCCTTTTGATTGGAAGTATTTGCACTTAAATCTTGTGGAGAAACTCTTCTAAAAGTATCAGAAAAACTGCTCAAGAAATCTCCAAAATCTTCACCTCAAAACAGTTGACAAAACCCCCTTTTATAGGCTGCCAGAAATAGAGCCGTTGGGGTTCTGTCAGTGCTGTCGGTCGACCGCCGGTCGACCGGCCAACGGTCATTTTTCTGACCGTTGCAGCCACCGGTCGACCGGCTCGGTCGACCGATAACCTGGAATGAACTGTCGGTCGACCTATCGGTCGACTGGACATTTCCAGAGAGCAAACTCTCTTGGTCGGTCGACCGACCCGGTCGACCGGCCACTGTGCTGACAACGTGCACAGGGCTGTGCACATCGGTCGACCGGACGGTCGACCGGTTTGGCCTGTCAGCCAGTCTCCAGGTCAGAAAACAGGATTAAAAATCTTTTATAAAATCCTAAAAATACATAGAAATTCTACAAAAATAGTTTTACCAATATACTTGAAAGAACAAACATGCTTGCACAAAATCAAGACATGTTATATATGTTTTGGTCTATTTTTGTAACTTGGAAATATTAGCTCAATAACTAAAATGTATTTTTCCAAAACATGTTTTTCCAAACTTGTTTTTCTAAATCTTCATCAAATACAAAAACAAGATATTTGAGTTCATTTAAAGCATAGTGTGTATGGATATGATCCACTACACAATCAATAAGAAATATCTATGTTTTTGACATAAAGCACTAATCATGATTTTGGTTTAAAGATATGAACTATGAAATACCAAAATCCAAAATAGTATTTTGTCTCAAAGAAAAATCTTTTTCTACTCTAGAAAATCTTTTTTATGACAGCACTTAAAATCAAGAGTTCCATCAAGAGTGTGTGTGTGTGATATAACTTGAGCAATCCACCAACTATCTATCCTTTACATTTTTACTAAACAAAAATACAAATCTTATACCTAGACACAAGTCTTCAACTTCTTGAAGTCTTCCCTTGAAGGCTTCTCATCTTCTTGACTTGGTCCAAGCTTGATCCAAAAGCTCCTTGGATCACATCATGCAAGCTCCAAATCTTGTTCTTTTATCCTTTGTAGAGCTATGCACCTACTAAGATCTTGATCATGAATCTGTCACTAATTAAACACAAGATCATTAGTAACTATAACTACATGAGTTGATCATCATCAAAACTAGGGTGAAGGGCCTTTGGGCCAACAAAGGTATGATTCTACCTGAAACCTTTTAGGTTGCTACTATCGTGGAGAAACTCCCACCTGCGTGGAGAGATTTCAAGAACTACCTGAAGCACAAGTGAAAGGAGCTGAAGTTGGAAAATCTCATTGTGAGGCTTCGAAGCGAGGAGGACAATAGAAAGTCTGAGAAAAGGAGCAGTAAGAACTCCTATGAAGCCAAAGCCAATGTGATCGAAGACTCAAAGGGGAAAGCGTCTACTTTCAAAGGCTTAAAGCGGAAGAAGACTTCCCAGGGGTACAAAGGCAAGGTCCAAGAAGGTAAGAACATGCGCTTCAAGTGAACCTACTACATCTGCAACAAAGAAGGGCATAAGGCGAATGAATGTCGCAGCCGTCTCAAAAAGAACAAGAAGAAACATCCACAGGCAAACTTGACCGACCATGCGTCGCCAAGCCTTTCAGCTGTGGTATCAGAAGTGAATCTGACAACCAACAATAAGGATTGGTGGGTAGACACTGGGTCTACTCGGCACATCTGCTCTGAGAAATTATTATTCTCTGAATATCAAAAACTAGAGCAAGATGAGCAACTATTCATGGGAAATTCAGCCGTCTCAAAGGTTGAAAGAAAAGGCTAGGTCATCCTGAAGTGGACATTGGGGAAAGAGCTTACTCTGAACGATGTGCTACATGTTCCAGATATCCGCAAGAATCTGATCTCTGGATCAATACTTAGTAAGAAAGGATTTAGAATGGTTTTTGAATCAGATAAATTATACTTACTAAGGGAGGGATGTATGTGGGAAAGGGTTATCTTGTTGATGGACTTTTTAAAGCCAATGTTGCAGTGGTAGATAAAAAGTCTGTGTATTTGTACCCGAAGCTTATAAATAAAGGAAAATCTTTTGTTTATTTGCTTGAGTCTCCTACTTTATGGCATACTAGATTAGGGCATGTGAATTACAAGTCTTTAAAGAACTTGTCTAATGTAGGATATATTTCTAAACTCAACTTGGAAGAAATTCGCAAGTGTGAGATTTGTGTTGAGGCCAAGTTAGCGAAAAATTCATTTCACTCAATTGATCGAAATACAGAACTTTTAGGGTTAATTCATAGCGATCTGTGTGACTTGAAGTTTATGCCAACTAGAGGCGGTAAAAAGTATTTTATTATTTTTATTGATGACTGTACAAGATACTGTTATGTGTATCTTTTAAACAGTAAAGATGAGGCAATAAATATGTTTATAACATATAAAGCCGAAGTTGAGAATCAACTCAACAAGAATATCAAGATTCTAAAATCTGATAGAGGCGGTGAATATGAATCAAATGAATTTAGTGAGTTATGTGCTAAATTTGGTATAATCCATCAAACAACAGTACTATATACTCCTAAGCAAAATGGAATTGCTGAACGGAAGAACAGAACTTTGAAGGAGATGATCAATTTCATGCTCGTAAGTTCTAGAGCTCCGCAGAACTTGTGGGGGGAAGCTCTATTAACTGCAAATTAGATTCTAAATAGAGTACCCCATAAGAAACTTGGTTTTATACCATTTGAGCTATAGCATGGAAGGACACCTTCCTACCATTACCTCAAAATGTGGGGGTGCCTTGCAAAGATGCTAGCACCATTACCTAAAAAGACTAAATTGGGAGCAAAAACTATGGACTGCATATTCATAGGCTATGCCTTGAATAGTAGTGCCTACAGATTCTGGTTCATAAATCAGAGATACCAGATATTCATGTAAACATGATTATCGAATCTAGAGATGTTGTGTTCTTTGAAGATATTTTTCATATAAACGGGAAACAGATAAGACTTCTGGGAAAAGAACACATGAGATGGCGTTCAGGGATGAAAGCCCGAGGAACCGATTGTTAATGCGGAAATTGAATCAAGACGAAGTCAGAGATTTAGAATCTCAAAATCTTTTGGTCCAGATTTCATAGCATACGCTATTGAAAGTGAGCCTCAAACATTTAAAGAGGCTATGTCAACCCCAGAAGCACAAATGTGGAAAGAAGCTATAAATAGCGAAATAGAATTCATACTAAGTAATCATACTTAAAAATTGGTAAATTTGCCTCCTGGCAGTAAACCAATTGGGTGTAAGTGGATTTTCAAAAGAAAATTAAAACCCGATGGATCTATCGATAAGTACAAGGCTAGATTGGTAGCCAGGGGTTATCGACAAAAAGAAGGACTTGACTACTTCGATACTTATTCACCAGTAACAAGAATAACATCCATTCGGATGTTTATTGCAATTGCAGTATTGCATAACTTAGATATCCATCAAATGGATGTCAAGACTGCATTCTTAAATGGTGAATTAAATGAAGAAATATATATGGAGCAACCTGAAGGATTTATAGTCAAGGGCCAAGAACACAAAGTCTGTAAATTAGTAAAATCCTTATACAGTCTAAAGCAGGCTCCAAAATAATGGCATGAGAAATTTGATAGTGTCATGATCAAAGATGGATTCACTATCAATGAATGCGATAAGTGTGTTTACACTAAAACAGTTAGAAATGCATGTATCATTGTTTGTCTTTATGTAGACGACATGTTGATACTTGGGACTAATATTGAAATTATTAAGTCCACTAAAAGAATGTTATCTAACAGTTTTGACATGAAGGATCAGGGGGTTGCTGATGTAATTTTAGGAATTAAAATCACGAGAACACCAGATGGAATCAGTCTATCTCAATCTCACTACGTGGAGAAGATGATAGAAAGATTCAAGGATCATGAGATAAAAGAGAATACTAATCCCTTTCTCCCACACATCCACCTTCATAAGAATACAGGAACTGGAATACGCCAGTTGGAGTATTCTCAGATTATCGGAAGTCTAATGTATTTGATGAATTGCACTAGACCCGATATTGCTTACGCTGTAAGCAAGTTAAGCAGATACACTAGCAATCCTAGTGATCAACATTGGACTGCTTTGCTACGATTATTGGGTTACGTATCACATACCAAGGAATATGCCTTGAGATATGGCCAGTATCCACCTGTACTTGAAGGATATAGTGATGCTAATTGGATTGCAGATTCTGAGGAATCAAAATCAACTAGCGGATACGTATTTACTCTAGGAGGAGCAGCAGTATCCTGGAAATCTTCCAAGCAAACGTGTATTGCCCGTTCCACTATGGAATCGGAATTCATAGCCTTAGATAAGGCCGGAGAAGAAGCAGAATGGCTTCGACAATTTTTGGAAGATATACCATTATGGCAAAATCAGTGCCCGCTATATGCATACACTACGATAATCAAGTAGCTATATCTAGGGCACAAAATGTTATATACAACGGTAAGTCTAGACATATTCGTCATAGACATAATACTGTGAAGCAGTTGCTCTCAAATGGAATTATGTCTATTGACTTTATCTCGTCAAAAGATAATTTAGCGGATCAGCTTACTAAAGGTTTAAGTGGAGAGCGTATAAACTGCGCATCGAGGGGAATGGGTCTAAAAGCCTAACCTTACCGAGTCAGCTTAATGGAAACATCACTTAGCGACTGGAGATCCCACGGACTAAGTTCAAGAGGAAAAACTAGTTATGATTGACTCAGCAAGTAAGCACTTGGAAGCTTGACTCTAATCCATTCCTAAGGTGCACATAAGTGCTTTTCTACAAGTGGATAAGGATAAGCTTAACGCTTTTAATGATGCCTATATCTTGTTACTAAACAAGTGGAGTAGAGTAGACTACTCTTAATAGGACGATCACCTATGTGAGAGTAGAGTTAGGTCGGCTCTTTGAGAATTTCTATGGAGGCTGTTATTTCCTAAATATACTCTCTGAAACCAAGAATGTCCAGGGCTAAAATGGACACAACCGAGAACCAAAGTTGATTTGGAAAGTCACTGTGTGAAGCTTGTTGACTTGGCTTACACTAACGGCTAATAGTTCAAGACCTAGTTCACTGATTAGCCAGTAAGTCCGATAAAGTTTTCGCTATAGAAGGTTCAAGACCTACTTCACCTATCCTGATGCAGTTTCTTTTCTAAAGTACCTTTCATAATAGAGTCAGTCTCTTTGTGTGTCAATTCCTTGAATCTCCATTCATTGTGGAGGATTGTTGGGAATATGAAGAATATATATGAATCTTTGAATTGAATTACGGCAAGATCCGTTGATTGAATCAATTGGATGATGGTTGGAGTGTGTTCTCCTTCCATTGGGGATGAACGTGGTATATTCACATGTTCAATTCCGACTTCGAATGAATGAGATATTAAGTCTAAAGATTGCCTAATTCAAAGCTAAAATGGGACTAAAAGTAGGTAAAGGCATTTAGTCTCACATTGGCCATGGGATGAAAGTTTGTAGTGTTTAAATAGAGAAAATTGGGAACAAAGGGCGTGCCCTTTGGGTATTGGAGTTTTCGCGCGCGATTGGGACGGAACCACGCCCGCACATGCGCACGCGCGCGCCGCCGCTGGCGGCGACGACGGCCGGCTGGCCGACCGGCGCCGGCGCCGGCGCCGGTGCCAGGCTCGGGCTCGGGTCAGGGTCCTGGTCCGAGTCTGGGTGCGGGTGCAGGTACGGGTTCCCTACCCGGCCTAGTTCTTTTTGAACCAGGTCTCACAGGTATGGGTTGCGCGGAGCATACCCGCTCCGCTATCTGGATTCGAACCGCCCTGCCAACGGCTGTCTGTAAACCGTCGCGACGGCTGCGACGGTTGAACCGAACAGTTGCAACGGTTCAGACCGAACCGTTGCAACTGTTGGATGGATTCGGACCAAACTGCCCCTCCCAGAGCGCTATAAATAGCGCTCCGTTTTCTCATTCTAAGACACACAACAAAACAACTCAACTCTCTCTCTCTCTCTCTCTCTCTCGTTCTGAACTGAGGCTCTCTCTGCGTTCTGAACTGGACTGAACTGAAGTTCTGTCTTGAAGTAACTTCCAACAGGAAGTGGGAAATTCAGTTTCCGAAGTGACTTCCAAAAGAGATTCTGCAAAAAATCGTTCTGAAAGAGGGCTCAGAAAATTCAACAGATTCTTTAATAGAATTATTGTCTGAATCTGGGACTTCCGAAGAAGAATATTCTTCTACCTTCCTTCTTCCTCTACAGTGAGTGCTCCTCCAAAGTAAAGGAAAATATTCTCCCGAAATTTGTCTTTGTCCCGCTGCTTCAATAATCTTGTGAAGGTACTGGTTAATTACGGTTCGACCGTACGGTGATTTGGTAGTGCTATCCAAATACCGTGAAGGAGTGTTGTATCTTAGGAGACCAGCGTCCAGTAACCCGTTAGCACCGGTGCGGGGGACATAATTGTCTTAAGGAGATTCGCTTTAAGCGTACCTCACTCCAAGTACTGTATATGTGAATTGATTTCTTTGTACAGGGGATATACTGATATTCAGTATATTGAGACTGATTTATTCCAGTCTAATTGGTGTGTAACCAAGGAAGAAAATTGAAAGGTGGTTCTTAAATTAAGGAACGTTCTATTGAACGGAAAACCTCCCACCTGATATTAACCGACCTGGCCAATTAGGTTGTTGATATTTCAGTGATATTGATTAGTTGTCAGATTGATTCTAGAACCCAACAGCCTTCATATCACAGCTCGCAGACCTTAGATCTGCCTCTGCAGGCTCACCTAGTTTGATCGCATCATTTCTGAGGCCTCCATCAACTTCATCCTCTTCTGCCCAAAGTACAACGCCAACTCCCTCTCCACTCTCAAGATCTCCCTCTCTCAAACTTTGTCCCTGTCCTACCATTTGGTCGACAGGCAAAGTCACAATGCCATTGTAGTCCACTACAATGACCGCGACATCGACCTATCGAAACCCGGGCCACAGCCGATGCCTCACTCTCTGTTCTCATCCCTGCTCCAACCTCAATTCTCTCAAGCACCTGCTCCCTTGCGGTATTGAAGATGGTAGTGGTGATTTCGTTTCAGATCTTCAGATCTTTATATTTTGATTTCAATTTGGATTTTATTTTGATTTCGATTGTGATTTTGATTTCAAATTTGATATTGATTCTGATTGAGGTTTCGATTTTGACTTTGATTTTGATTGAATTTTGCTTTTGCTTTTGCTTTTGCTTTTGATTTTTATTTTGATTTTGACATTGAAGCCGGGGCCGTCGTGGATGCAGGCGTCGCCGGCGAGGCAGAGGAGATGATTGTGGTTGTTTTTGTTGAGGTTGTGATCTTGAGGTGTTGTGGTTATTGCTGTTGAAAACGACCCGACAATAGTGCCTAGAATGGCCCCGGAGCGTTTCTGACGAAAATGATTTTAAAAAATAAAAAATAAAATCAGGTTTTACATTGGTTATGTAAAAGAACTGACGCGAAATGTTTACCTTTCGCATCAATTAAAACTCGACGTGAACAGTGTCTTAGACCGACACTGTTTCTTTTTATGTCGGTTTTAGGCCGACACAAATTTCCCTTTAAGTTGTAGTGATTACAGGTGTGAAATAATGAGCAACTTCCAAACAGTTCTGATTCGGCTTGATATTCAACTCGATTTTAGTCGCTCGACTAATAAACAAGTCAAACTTGAACCCAAAATCAAATCAAACTTATAAACGGGTCTAACTCGATCTGAGCTTGCTCATTCGAACGAGCTTGATTTATCTTTTCTCTCTTTTTCTTTGAAGATAGCTTGATACACACATGTATCAAGGATTCAGATTATGAAGAAAGCGACTAGAGTTTAACGGTATGCAATTTGTCTAGGTATAAATGCATTAATTATGACATGATTATGAACATGTACATCAACCAATTACACACATATTATGATTATGTGTCGATAGTGAAAAAACTTGAGACTTAAAAGTATGTAATATAGTGTGTTTTGTTTTAATATAAATTTGTTTTAATTCTTTACTTATATTATTTTTTTTATAGTAGTTAAGATAATACTTTCATTAATCAATATCATGCTAAATCAAACTCATGAAAGTAAAATGACTGGTCTAAATTTGTTTCATATTCTCAGCCTTTCGCGGAAATCAAACACTTGGAACTCTAAGCAAGCTAAACTCAAGAACTCAAAGCAAGCTGAACTCAAGCACTCCAGTAAAGCTCGGAATATAAATGACTGCAACTTGAGCTAGCTTGAAATAAATTTTAAGCCAAACTTGAACATGCCTAGGTCGCTCATGTTCAACTTGTTTAACAATGCCAATCAATCAGAATTAGAAACTTCCCGGGTATGCTTGTTGATGATCTATCATCGATCAAACAACAGAGGAACACCAAGTCGAAGACTCGGCAGCTGAAGCGAAAGCGTAGAAGATCTACCACTAGCAACCAATCACCACACAACCAAGTAACACAAGATTTAACGTGGTTCGACAATGTGCCTACGTCTACAGGGAGGAGAGAAGAAATATTTATTGAAGAAAATACAAGAGTTATAATAAGAACTCTCTCACAACTCTCAATGGTGGAATTCTAAATTTTCTCTTAAATTCTTGACACTTCTTCAAAAGGTCACTTCTGAGGGGTTTATATAGGCACCTGGGATGATCCTACTCCAACGCGAACTCAAATAAGCACCTTCTTAGAGAAATAGGAAACTCGTATTCAAACCAAAAAAGGAGACATATTCATATTAGGAAACTGTCAAAAAACTGAATTCTTCTCCAATGAATATATGACACTCCAAATACTAACAATCTCCACCTTGACTCATGTTCATTAAGTCCCTCCGTAGAAATTGGCCTCTGATTCATTCGTTTTCTTTTCTCACCCCTTTTGTGACTTCACATGGCTCCTTTCCAAGTGCCCGTTCGCCACTTTACCTTTGGAGAACCTTGACAAAATTCAAAGATGCTCTGAACTTCTCCATCGGGATGGTCTTTGTCATCATATCCGTTGGATTCTTCTTCATGCTGATCTTTACCAAATCGATCACCTTATCATCCACGACCAACTGACGTATCTTATGAAATCTCACATCAATGTGCTTCGTCCGCTTGTGATACCTATGATCTTTAACGAGATGAATAGCATTCTGGCTGTCGCAATGAACCTGAACTGAATCCTGTATGATACTGAACATCTCAACCAATTCTCTCAACCACAAAGCTTCCTTTGACGCCTCAACTGCAGCCATGTACTCCGCTTTTGTCATTGAAAAAGCAATTGTATCTTGCAACTCTGTCTTCCAACTAATGATGCGCTCACTTACTGTGAACACATAGCCCGTCATAGATCTTTTCTGATCAAGATCTCCTGCATAATCTGCATTAACATAGCCTTGTAGTAACCTAACCTTCCTCGTTTTCAATCTCTAAAACTCCAAGCCTAGTCTCCCACTCCCTCGCAGATATCGTAGCATCCACTTCACTGCTTTCCAATGTTGCTTTCCTAGATTTGACATGAACTGACTTACTATACTAACTGCATAGGTTAAGTCAGGCCTTGTGCAGACCATAGCATATATAAGTGATCCCACCGCACTAGTATATGGTACTCGAGACATCTCTTCCTCCTCATCCAGTGATTGTGGACACTGCTTGGAGGATAACTTGAAGTAACCTGTCAAAGGAGTGCTGACTGGTTTTTCTTCTGCCATGTTGAATCTCTCCAACACTTTGAGAACATAGTTCTCCCGAGATAGCCAAAGTCTGCCTGTGCTTCTATCTCGAGAGATCCCATGCCTAAGATATTCTTGGTTTCTCTCAAATCCTTCATGTCAAATTCCTTCTTGAGCTGAGTTTTAAGATTCTGAACACGAGTCTTGTTTCTCGCAACAATTAGCATATCATCCACATATAACAGCAAATATGTCGGATCATCACTCTGCTTGAAATAGACACAACTATCATACTAGCATCGGTTGTATTTGGTCTTAATCATGAAAGAGTTGAACCGTTTGTACCACTGCCTAGGAGACCGCTTAAGTCCATAAAGAAATTTCTTTGGAAGGTACACCTTATTTTCTTTACCTACGCGAATGTAACCTTATGTTGTTTCATGTATATTTTCTCCTTCAGTTCACCGTGCAGAAACGATGTTTTAACATCCATCTGCTCTAACTCTAGATCAAACTGAGCAACTACCGCCAATAACATTTGAATAGATGTATGCTTGACTACAAGAGAGAAAATCTCATTGTAGTCAATACCCTCCTTTTGAGCATATCCTTTGGCAACTAACCTTGCCTTGTATTGCTCATTATCCTTTTTTGCGAAAGACCCATCTACAATCTATTGCCTTAGAGTCCTTTGGAAGATCGACTAACGTCCATGTTTGGTTCTATCCAAAGACTCCATCTCTTGCTCCATGGCGGTAATCCACTTGTCGTGGTCATCTGCCTCGATCGCTTCCCTGTAACTGTCAAGTTCTCCTATTTCTGTTACTGATGCGAAAGAGGCATGATCTTCATCCTAGCCGTAACTTATTAGTGGCACCGTAACTCTGACTAACTGCTTCAATGGTCTATGTTGCTCTTGAGTAGCCTCCTGTTTGTCTCCATCAGAATCTGAGGAGTTCTCTTCTGACCCTTCAAGTCTTTTAGGGCTATCTGAGAATTCGACTCCCTTTATCTGAGTGTCTGCTGCCGAACTGTCTGAAGGTTCATGTTGCACTTTATCCTCCATCTCTGACTTTTCTTGCAACATTGAATCTTCATCAAAGATCACATCTCTGCTGGTAAAGGCACTCTTTTTCTCAGAATCCTAAAGTCTGAAACCTTTGACTCTTTTGGTGAACCCGATGAAGATACACTTCTTAGACTTGGACTCCAGTTTATTTTTTCTGACTATCAACCAAACTATATGCCGGGTAACCAAAAATCTGTAGGTTGAATAGTCCATAGATACTTCTCGCCATATCTCTTCTGGGATCTGAAGATCTATAGCTGTTGATAGTGGCATGTTTACCAGATAACTCGCATGATTTATCACTCTGCCCAAAATCTTTCTGATATATCAGCATGTAATCTAATACTGCGGGCACACTCTGTAAATGTCCGATTCATGCGCTCTACTACTCCGTTTTGTTCTGATCGCTCTAGAATACTTAGTGTTTTGACGCCCTTACTTGCTAAGTAGTCTTTGAATTCTTTGGAGGTGTACTCGCCTCCATTATCGGACTTCAAAACTTTCATTTTCCACCCTGTCTGATTTTTTACCAAAGTACTCCTAACTTCTGAAATACTTTCGATTTCTGCTTCAAGAAGTATACTCAAACTTTTCTTGAAAAACCATCTAAAAAATTAACATAGTACCTAGCACCTCCAATGGATACTACTGGCGAAGGCCCCCACACATCTGTGTGTATGAGATCTAGCAAGCCCTTTGTCCTGTGCTGAGATGTAGAGAAAGCTACTCTACGTTGTCTACTCATAATGCAAAATTTACAAAGATCAAGTTTGCAATATTTGATACTTGGTAGAGCACTCCTTTGTGTAGGACGTGAAGACCTCACTCGCTCATGTGTCCAAGACGCATGTGCCAAAATCATGTAGTATCTTTTTTCTCTGTTGTTGCGGAAGCATCACCAATACTAATACTTCTGTCAACTTGTACAAGTTTATTATCCGTTCTCCTTTGAGAATCATCATGGAGCCTCTAGTAACTTTGATCGCTCCATCTGCACCAGAAAACTTATACCCACGAGCTTTCAAAGGTCCCAACGAGAGAAGATTCTTCTTTAAATTCGGAACGTGTCGAACGTTTGTGAGGGTTCGAACCTGTCCTTCAAACATCCTTATACGGATGTTGCCAATGCCAACAGTTTTACACACGGTGTCATTTTCCATCAGGACAGAGCCTCCATCATAAAGCTTGTAAGTACTGAACCACTTTCTTTTTTAATCACATGTGATTTGTGCAGCCAGAGTCAAGTAACCAAGCATTTGAGTATTTATCTTTTCCTGACTCAGCTGTCAGTCTGAGTATTTATCGTTTCCAGACTTATTTGTCAAGACATCACATGAATCCTCATCTGCTTCTTCGACAATCCCGTTTTGATTTGACTTTCCACTGGTACTAGCCCCATTAAAATCTTTATCTCCTTTCCTTTTCAGTATTTCTTGTATTTCATACAATTTTTATTGATATCCCCTGGTTTCTTGCAAAAGTAGCAAGATAAACTACTAGAAACCTCTGGATCCCATTTGGGTCCCTTACTCTTTGATCTTCCCCTCTGGCCCTTCACAAACAATCCTGATGCCTCCCCCGTAGAATCTGTTTTCTTCATCAGCTCGTTTTGAAGCATCTGCCTGATATTTTCTAACTCTAAGGTCTCCTTATCATACATGATGGTAGTTGCCAAGTGGTCATAACTTGATGGAAGAGAAGAGAGTAACAGAAGAGTTTTGTCTTCTTCTTCTACCTTAACCTCTAGAGTTAACAAGTCACTTAAAATTCTATTAAAAACATTGAGATGTTATATAACAGGCGTACCTTCCTTCATCCGAAGGTTGTATAACTTCTTCTTCATGAAGAGCTTATTCGATAAACTCTTTGTCATGTACAGGCTCTTCAGCCTACACCAAAGACCAATAGTTGTCTCCTTGTTCATCATGTTGTAGAGGACCTCATCTAATAGGCACAGTATGATCATCCCCTTTGCGCGAAAGTCGATGTCGTTTCGCTCATCATCCTCCATCTTCGATGGCTTCTTTTGATACCAAGCAGGGCCTTGTGTGTGCGCTCCTTCACAAGCAACGATGTTACTCGCATCTTTCACAACAGAAAGTTGGACTTCCTATCAAATTTCTCCACCTCAAACTTAGTTATCGTGGTCATCTTGCTAGCCATCGCTCTGATACCAATTGTTGATGATTTATCACTTATCAAACAACAGAGGAACACCAAGTCAAACACTCGGCTGTAGAAGCGGAAGTGTAGAAAATCTACCACTGGCAAGCAATCACCACACAACTAAGGAACACAAGATTTAACGTGGTTCGATAATGTGCCTACGTCCACGGAGAGGAGGGGAGAATTATTTATTGAAGAAAATATAAGAGTTACAATGAGAACTCTCTCACAACTCTCAATGGTGGAGTTCTTGAATTTCTCTTGAATTCTTGACACTCCTTCAAAAGGACACCCCTGAGGGGTTTATATATGCACCTGGGATGATCCTAGTCTAACACGAACTCAAATCAGCACACCTTAGAGAAATAGGAAACCCGTGTCTAAATCAAAACAGGAGACATATTCATATTAGGAAACTGTCAAAAAACTGAATTCTTCTCCAATGAATATGATGCACTCCAAATACTAACAATGCTGGTCTCCCTGGGACTGGTTGCTTAAATAAAATATCTCTATGCATTGGATTTCTTCTTCGGGTTGAAGAATTGGATATTCCAAACGACGATCTCAACAAAATATGAGATCAATCACTTCAAGCACACAAGATTAAGATTACAATCACAAGAAGGCCACTAAAATTTATGTGATTTGGTTGCGCAACAACGGCCTGCATCCATGTAGCACAAATATGTCCACTATGGAAGGAGGAATCTTACAGAAATTACAAGAGAACCAACTATCTTTTGCTTCACCCTCTCTCCTCTCATCTCGTCTCACATCTATTCCAAAATCCTTACCTCTTATTCCATATATATATATACATATATGTGTGTGTGTGTGTGTGTGTGTACACACACACACACAACACACACACACACATATAATGCTACTAGTAAACCCTAAAAACAGTGATCATCTTTATGGTAGCACAAACCACAATCTGATCCCAGCTGAAATGCCCAGTTCCAATAAGAGACTTCCGCGATCTAGTTGATCACAATCAAAAGCGAGACAAACTTAACAATATTCTCCACCTCGTTAATTCGGATTTTGTGCGCATACATATGAGAAAACACATCAATCATCCATGGGTAATCACGGGCCTCATTATCGGACATCATACAAATCATCCACAAGGAAGTCGTCCATGGGAAACCACGCACCATACAAGCCATCAATTCCACAATAAATCTATGGGCCGTATTTTGGGCGCCATGCAAGCTATCTGTGGAGAAACAGTCCGTGGCGAACCATGAACCTTACCTCTTGACATCACGCACACACGCGCGCGCAACCACATATATGTATATATATATATGTATATGTATGTATATATGTTTAGATTTATATATCAGAAAAATGTATATCAGCCTGCGGGCTGAGAGTACTCTCTCAGCCTGCGGTGACGTGGCTCAATTTGTCACTTCACTGACTCGCGGCACGCTTTTAGGAAGAAGTTAAATTACCAAATACCCCTTATGAAAAGCAACTCTTTCGGTAACCTTCCTTATTGTTTATTATTATTTTTTGCCGCTCTTTATAGGTTTTAGGTTATTCTATATAAATTACTTTTCCCCTATTTCCTTACCTCTTTTTGAAAGATCTAATTTCTCCTTTTCAGCATGCGTTAAACTTTTTTCTGAAAATATAAAATCTTTTCAGATCAATTTTTTCTCCAAAATATTAAATGTCGACGTCTGAGCAGTCTACTGGCGATCTAAATATGGAAGATATTGCATCTGGTTCTACTTTCTCTCAGAATATTGAAAATCTTGAAGGGTTGACATCTTTGCATGCCGATCAACAGGTTTTAATTGTTTCATTTTTTTTAAAAACAATTTCTTAAATATTGAATTTTTCTCTTTAAGTCTATGAGGTACTGCGACCTATAACAAATGATTTAAAGTTTCAGAAATGCGACCGTTTTAATATTCGTCACATATTCGTCGCAATCTTATTTGAAAATAATCTCCGGCTGTGAAATCTTTTTTTTTTGGGTATGCGTCTTAGGTCGCAGTCTTTTGTAAGGAGTAATATAGCTTTCGTCACATACGGGTAACTGCGACTTAAGTCGCAGTCTTTGGTAAGGAGTAATATAGATTTCTTCACATACGGATAACTGCGACTTAAGTCGCAGTATTTAGTAAGGAGTAATATAGATTTCTTCACATACGTATAACTGCGTCTTAGGTCGCAGTCTTCAATAAAGGAGTATTATAGATTTCATGTCGTATGTGAAATCTTATTTTTTATTTACTGCGACTTAGGTCGCAGTCTTTAGTAAGAAGTAATATTGATTTCTTCTCATACGGATAACTGCGACCTTGGTTGCAGTATTTTAATAAGAAGTAACATAGTTTTCATCTCTTATGCAACCTTGGTCGCATTTATATAAATTATATTCTATATTACAGTGATATCTAAAAAATATTTATATTCATTTAATTCGTGTAATTGTTTTTTTGTAGGATATGAATGCACATGGAGAAATGTCTAGAAGCTCAGATAAGTTTATAGGGAAACAGTTCCTGTCGGATATGGAAGCATACAATTTCTACAATTGTTTTGCAAGGAATAGAGGTTTTAGCGTGAGAAGAAAAGGTACAGATAAGTCACGGAAGCCTCCTTATGAGATTATTTGCAGAAAATTTTGCTGCAACAAGGAAGGTCTGAAGAAGTTGTGTGACAAAAGACAAGAGGGGCTTACAGTGCATCGTCGAGTTAACACTAGAGTAACTTGTCCTGCTGAGATGCATATCCGTCTTCGTTTTTTTGGATAAAAGACATTGGGTTATCACAAAATTTGTTGATACTCATTCACATGAATTGTCAAGCCCGGATAAGGTACATCACCATTACTCTCACCAGAATCATCGTTCAAAAATTAGCAGAAGCATTATGACCAATCTGGTTGATGTTGGAATGCGGCCTTCAAAATTTTTCGCGTTGTTAATGCAATGAGCCAGGAAGAAGGTGTGAAGAAGTGAGCCCTCAACAAGTTATTGATTTCACTCGTCAACGTAGAAATAACTGCGGTCATGAGTTTATTGCTATTATCAAATATTTTCAAGAGAAAGCCGAGACCGATCCAGAATTCTTCTTTTCAAGTGAAGTCGATAACGCGGGCACACTTAGAAGCATTTTTTGGGCTGATGGAAGAGCTATTTCTTCATATCTGAGGTTCTGTGATGTGATCGTTTTTGACACAACATACAGGACTAATCACTTGAGCTTGCCATTTGCTCCATTCACTAGAGTAAATCATCACCGGCAGTCAATTTTGTTCGGCTGTGCATTGCTTGCTGATGAGCAGAGGGATACTTTTGTTTGGTTATTCCAAAAATGGCTCAAGTGCATGCATGGAGTTGAACCGAAGCTGATTATTACTGATCAGGATGCGCAGATTGGTGACGCCATCAAGATTGTTTTCCCAACTTCTCGGCACCGTTACTGTTTCTGGCATGTGCGGAAACATATTGCAGAGCAACAAATCCCAATGTCAAACAAGTATGGAGAAGATATGGTCTCCGATTTCCATGCTTGGTACACCTCCCGCGATATAAGTACTTGTGAGGAACGATGGCGTCTGATGAATGAAAAATATCAGTTAGAAGAAGAAGATGACAGTTGGTTGATGAAGATGTACAGGCTCCGTGGACATTGGGTTAATGCATATTTCAAGGATGTTTTCTGTGCTGGAATGACAACCAGTCAGAGGTCCGAGAGTATTAATTCCTTCTTTGATGGTTTTGTTAACTCAAACACTAAACTAGTGGAATTTGTTCACCAATATGATAAAGTTGTTGCTTCCCGTCGTACATCTGAATCTCTTCAAGATTTTAGGGGTTTGAATTCTGTGCCCAATTGTACATCCAATCCATATGAGATACAGGTTTCGAAGTTGTATACACGAAGATTTTTCAGTTGTTCCAAGAGGAATGGGCAGTTGTAATGACACTATTTTCAGATGAGGTGGAACATGACAAACCTGGATCAATATATTTAGTTGGTAATTTTTCAGAATCAAAAGATAACTGGGAAAAGGTAAGTTATGATAAGCGTGAGGAACTTCATGTTTCTTGTAGTTGCTCGTTATTTGAAACAGAGGGTATCCTATGTAGACATATTCTGTGTATTTTGTGGCGCAATCACGTTACACATATACCGGAATCATATATACTTCAGAGATGGAGGTTGGATGCTCGTTACAAAAACGTTGCAATTGAAAATGGCATGAAGCCTTTTCCCAGTCAGGGCACTCCACGGACGGCTAGATTGTGGATAGTACGTTCAAAATTTAATGCAATTCTTGAGATGGTCGCTGATTCTGATGAAAATCTTTCAAAGTTGGAGGCAGTTTTGGAAAGTTTTGCCCAAGATACCACTAGAGAACACAGAGCCATGTCAGGAAATGATCATTCATCACAGCCTAAAACTGCGGTTGGTTCCAGTGGATCCGTTGTCGTATTGCGAGATGGTGAAGAATTGAATATACGTGATCCAATTGGTCATGTACCAACCAAGGGGAGGCCTAGAGCTGCATCCAGGCTTAAGTCTGGTTTTGAAGATTCTATATATCAGAAGGAAGTTAAGCATCGAAGATGTGGTAACTGCCAAGAGTTGGGCCATTACAGGACTGGTTGTCCGTTACTGGTATTACATTAAACCTGTTAATCATTTTTTATACCGATTAATCTTTAAAATTCTTACTATTTATTTTTTTTATGGTAGAAGAAGTAGGTTTGGGTTGCCTCCACCTCGAAGGAACAAAGACTTCAATTTTTTTATAAAGTGCGACCATGGTCGCACAGTGTAGAGAAATTAAGTCGCAGTCCGCACTGGCGTGTCATTATAATCAGATTTATTATCATTCTTTGATTTCTAGTGTATTATTTTTTGTATGTAGTTGTACTTTAAAGTTCTACTGCTACAAAATTCTTCTTTAGAGTATATTTTTTTTGTATATAACGTAGTACATTTAAACTGTTACGTTAGTCAGATACTTTGGTCGCAGTGTACATGGTTAATTGCGACCAAGGTCGCAATGTTGTTATTGATAAAGATGGCCAGCAATTGCAATCTAGGGTCGCAATACATGGACTGCGACTAAGGTCGCAATACATTAGGTAGGTGTTTGCTTTATATTAACATGCATAGCGACCAAGGTCGCAATGTTGTTTTTGATTAAGACTCCCACCAGCAACTGCGACCAAGGTCGCAGTTTTGTTCAGTTATCCAAAACAGTTTAATACACTATAACTTTAAATTACTTTGAACTGCAAAACATTTCATTATTGCGACCATAGTCGCATTGGGAACTGATAAATGATTAAGTAACTGCGACCGTGATCGCTGTCTTGATTAAAGTGTCACTGTACAAGGAAACGTTGTATCTCAAACAGTTCATTACTGCGACTTTGGTCGCAGTACAATTACTGAACGCATGTTTGTTTCTAACATCAAGACGCAATAGTAAAATTCAAGTTGTAACAAAATGTAGATTGGAAATAATCAATGGAACTTATAATAAATAAATGTATAGAATTGTTTATAAATTAAATCAATAAAACAAAAAAAATTATTCAATGAATTGCAATTGCAATTATTTTTATATTTATAAAATAAAAAATTGTGTTACATCAATAATTTGTCAACTGTCAGTCTTCAAATCTCATCCTTCGTATAATTTCTGTTGCTTCATCCCAACTCTTCTCTCTATCTGCAAGTATCATGTATGCAAGCTCACTTCTTAGTCTCCGTACATGAGCATCCGTAACAGTATCAACAGTTGATGGACTACCAGACGCTATGCTTTCCATGTACTTGTATACATATACACCGCAATCAATACTGAAAATTTCATAGAGTAATCATTGATTGAAATTAGATTTTTGGTATTAAAAAAGATAGAAAATATGAAAGGTAAGGAGATGTCAAAAATTTATATACCTGTTTGGTTATTGGGGGCATTTTGCGTATTTTATATTTATTCTTCTCATTAATTTATTGAAATCAATCTCAAAAATCTGTAATAATCTTTCTTTCTGCAATGTCAATAGAAACATAAATTAGTATTAATAAAATTAAATGCCAGTTTCCAGTAATTGAAATATTAAATTTCAACTCACCATTGTTCTTGCATCTTTTTGGTAAAGCTGTAATATACTATTTTTTTGTCAGCTGGAACCAAAGAGTTGTAAAAATTCCACTCTTGTGTATCGGCATCAAATACCAATAAGGTCCAGTGAAATCCGGGTTCGTCGGCACTATGTTTTTGATTGATCGGAAGAACATGTAGTGCACATCAGCTGTCCAGTTTTTCAACAGATTCTGCTTGATGAAATGATCTTCCAAATCCTCACTTTTATTTACAACACCGTGCTGCGGACAAGAAAAAAAATAAATAAATTACAAAATGAATATAAAATATAAGAAAAAATTAATTATAATAAGAAGTCATTAAGTCAAAACAAGACACTGCGATCAAGGTCGCAGCGTTTCTGATTAACATATTTTTATTCTGCGACCTTAGTCGCAGTACGTGAGTTAGTCGCAATACATTTTAATTATAAACTGCGACCTTAGTCGCAGTACATTAGATAGTACGGCCTTAGTCGCAGCTGCGACCATGGTCGCAGTACATGCCTACACGGAGAGAACATGAGTTAGTCGCAATACATTTTAATTATAAACTGCGACCTAAGTCGCAGTACATGCCTACACAGATAGAGAACATGAGTTAAGTCGCAATACATTTTAATTATAAACTGCGACTTTAGTCGCAGTACATTAATTAGTGGCAGTACATTTTAATTATAAACTGCGACCTTAGTCGCAGCTGCGACCTTAGTCGCAGTACATGCCTACACAGAGATGAGAATATAAGTAATCTGTTCCACAATTGATATTATAGTAAACCTTAAAGGAGAAAGTAGATTTTTACCCAAGCTTCGCTCCGGAAGAATATGCTTTTTAATCCTTTTCCCTTCTCTAGATGCTGCATGTAGAAATGAATTATATTTGCATCTAAGTCTCTACTGAATATCAGGTCCTCAATGTCATTCCTTGTAATAATGATTCCGTTCTCGGTATCCTGATACGCAGTAGAACTGCAAGATATTCAAAATAAGGTTAGTAATTTAATTGTTCTTATATAAAGGTATAACAGATTTTTGTGATATGAATTAACTTACTCAGAGAAGGACTTGTCGAAGAAATTTTTTACAAGTGCTTGTTGATGGGGCTGCAGATTTCTGTATGTTCCGGTTTCGGTCAATTCTCTTGATTTTGGCTCTGTAGAGGAAATCTCTTTGTCACCGAAACCAGTGGCAGAACTCACAGCCGCAGGCTGTGGAAGAGGATGTTCATTTTTTTCTTCTTCTGTTTTGGATAAACGAAGTCGGAGTCATCTCGATCTCTTTCAGCGCGTCTGCGTTCTTTGACTTCCCTTTCTATCGTTCCTTTAGAGTATTCCAAAACAGCTTCTTTTGAGGATTGCTTCTGAGGCGGAGTATGTTCTTGAATTTCTTCTTCAGAAGCTTTATCTCTTTGGATTTCTTGAGTCATTTGACTTATATTCAGAGAAAAACTTGGCATATCTTCTCTAGTAATATTTAAAATAGACTCAGAACTCATGATTTTATCCTCTTCCAGTTTTTTCTTCTTCTCCTCTTCAGCCTGCTTCTCCATCTGTTCCTTCATTCTTTTCTGCTCCTTTTCCTCTTCAACCTTCCTCCTCTGCCACTTTCATCTTTTCTCCCTCTTCTTCTTTAACTCCGTTAACACCTTCCTCCTCTTCTCATTCTCTTCCTCTTCCCTCCTCCTCATTTCCTGCCCCTCCTCTTCCCTCCTCCTCTCCACCTTTTCCTGCTCCTCCTTTTCCCTCCTCTTCTTCTCCTTCACTTCTTCTTCCCTCATTCTCCTTTCATTCTCCTCCTCTTCCCTTCTTCTATTCTCCTTCTCCTCCTCTTCCTTCTTCTATTCTCCTTCTCCTCCACTTCTCTCCTCCTCTTCTCCTTTTCCTTCTCTTCTTCCCTCTTCTTCTCCTTCTCCTTCTCTGCAGCAGTGGCTGCTCTCAGCAGCTATTGTTCTTCTTCCACTTTAATTTCCTCTGCTGCCTTTTTAGTTTTTTCTTCTCTCTTTTTTCTTTCTTTTTTATTTTTAATTCAGCCTTGAGTCTGCTCTCAGTCTCCATTTTTTCAATTTTCATTTCGAGCTGAGAAACATATTCTCTCAAGTGCTGATTTTGAGACTTCAACTCTTTTATCTCTTCAGCTTGATCATCTCGTGGTGGTGGCAATAACCTGTAAAAGATGGTTGTTGCTCACTCGTTTCAGCCGCTTCTGGCTCATTTTCCGCCGGGATGTCAGCTTCATTATATGTATGGCCTCTTTCATCTCCTTCTTCTTCTTCTCCTTCTTCATCTTCTGCTTCTTTCTTCTTCTTCTTCCTCCTCTTCCCCTTCAACAGGAAGGCCAACCATATTTTTTTCAGCAATAGAGATGTTGCCCATTCGATTCAAAATCTGAAAATAAACAGAAAAAGTAAAGTTAAAAATAAAACAATGAAATAATGATACTGCGACCATGGTCGCAGTTTATTTATGAAGTATTTTGAAAAGAATGCGACCATGGTCGCAGTATGTTTGTCATGCCCAAATTATCTGGCCAAGCCATGGAGGTCAACACTGCGACCATGGTCGCATTCCATGTAAAAGGTATTTTCAGGAGAATGCGACCATGGTCGCACATTGTTTGTCAGGCACAAAACGAACTGCGAAAGGTGCAGCTCAATACTACGACTAAGGTCTCATTTTATTTGTACTGAAAATAAAAAGAAGTCTAACTTACAATATTGCCGTCAATCTCACTTAGATCAACTTCAAGTAGAGATCTACTAATATTTTGGAGGTCCCATCTTAAAACGCGTGGGGTTATGTCCTCCAAATCAGACCTCGGCTCAAAAATAGGAGCCCTCTCACATAGCCAATACTGCAAAAAAAGGAAAATTAAATTAGTTTACACAGATATGCACAATTTTTTTGGGTAAATTTCATACAATGTTGGCCACTTTTAGATTTGTACTTACAATTATTTACACGGAGCATCCTTGCAGCTCGTACGTGGTTTGCCTGAAGATGTCCATTGACTCAATCAGGAATTGTCAAACAGCTTTTGCCCAGCATATTGTCCTCATCAGCTGCATATTGGCAATCTGTTCCACAATATATCACGGCACCGTGCATTTACTGCCAGAGAAGAAAAGAGTGGCCAACATGTATAGGATGATTAATGTGGTAAAGTCTTGAACTGCAAGTCTGTGCATGTCTCTTATAATTTCATGTAAAGTCATTTGCTGCTCAATCTGTTCATCCTTTGTCACATCCAATACAGCTCTCCGCCTCTTCTTGACAAGAAGATCATCCAAAGCATCTTCAATGGATATTTAGTGATCTTCTTTATATTGGGGAAATAATGTTTTATCACCCCTCTATCTTTCATTGTACATGTTTTATTCATCACAAAATCTGCCCCAATGATAGGTAGACCAAATGTGAGGGCAACATTCTCCACTGTTAACTCAATCTGTTTGCCCCCAATTCTAAAGATCCTTGTATCCCTATCATACTGGTCTAAAATACGCAGCATAGCAACGTTTGATTTTAGACCCTTTTCAGCCCCAAATTGTTCATTGTAGAACGCCATGAAGATTGGGCCAAATGGGGTATTGTTCATCGCCTCTACGAAATCTGCGTGAATGTACTTTTTAAATTTCTTCATCAGCTCGCACATAGGTTTCAGGCTTGATCTCAGAGGACGAACCTTTATCTGTTGTTTACCTACATAGTAAGAAAAAATAAACAGTTCAGACCAATGATCATTTAAAAATTATAAGGGGGTCAAAGGCATATTTGTTTCTAATAAACTGCGAATTCGGTCGCAGTCATACAATGTAAACACAAACAACTTGCACCCAGACGACACTGCGACCAGTGTCGCATAAGACTACAGTGCAATCATACACTGCGACCAATGTTTGTAAAAAGCATATTTTCTTTTATAAACTGCGACCACGGTCGCAGTCATACTTTGCAAACATAAACTTAGACCAGGGACGACACTGCGACCAAGGTCGCATAAGACTACAGTGCAATCAGAAACAACTGCGACCCGGGTCGACACTGCGACCTAGGTCGCCCAGGACTACAGTGCAATCAAAAACAACTGCGACTCGTTTCGACACTGCGACCAAGGTCGCATAAGACTACACTGCAATCAGAAACAACTGCGACCCAAGTATGATAAAATAAATGACGTTAAATACACTGCGACCTTGGTCGCAAGAGACGACAACTCATATTTAAACAATTGCGACCGAGGTCGCATGCAGTGTATGCACATCAATTTTTTCGAATATACTAAGACATAGTAAAAATAGAAGAAAATAAAAAAAAGGTGAAAAAAATAGGACCTTTATCATCATGTTACAAAATTTATAAATTTAAAAATTTATTCGACATCTAAAGTTTCAAAATCTCTTTCTTAACTGCGACCATGGTTCCAAGATTAAAAAAAAAAATTTAAAAAAATTGCGACCTCGGAAATAAATCTGGAAAAAATTAAAAACTATTAAAATACACAAACGCTAAAAAATTTTGAAAATATCAATTTTTGTAGTACCTTTTTCCACGGATGATTTCTTAGGCGCCATCAGTTGCAAATATATTCTTAAAAAAAGGATCAAATTTGTGAAAGAAAATAACTATTTTGGATCAGAAGCGCCAGTTGAAATTTTAGAGCTGTAAATTTTTTTGGTAGCCAACTTTTTTACATACGGTAGAAAGTTGTGAGGGAGGGTATTTTCGGAAAATACAATGTTGAGGTGACCGCCATTAAATTGGGCGGGATTTTTCAAGATTTGTCCGCCAAAATTGATGACAGATGTGGGGCGGTGATTTTGCCACGTCCGCCGGCTGAGAGAAGTCTCTCAGCCTGCCGGCTGAGGTACAGTAACCCCTTTATATATGTGTGTGTTTATATATGTGTATATATATCTGTGTATATGTATGTGTCTGTGTGCGCGCGTGTGTTTTTGTCAAGGCACCACGCAAACCATCTGGTGATATCGGTGGTGTTTCTGATCCTGGTCTAAAGGTCACAATCAGCTAACGCCTAATCATCCATAATCTCTATTCTATTGTTCAGGAAAAAAAACAATCTCAGTGACCCCTCAATACCTCAAGCTTCACACAATCTGGAGATACTAACATCCATCATATTTTATCCCTGAGAAACAGCCAACACAATTATCACCGCATCCAAGCCGAACACTCGTGACCATTCTATCTGTCTCACACCGGACAATTATGAGTCTCCAACTTGATTAAACACTATGATCAACTTAGAATTAAGAAAAACCAATGACTATGTGAACCACATGCGACAACATATATTAAGAAATATGCATCCAATAATCATGTAAAACAGTACCGCACCTCATCTGAAAATCAACGTCTATCATCTATCTCCGCTAATCGGCCAACATGTATCCGGTCTTCTTGATTACTGTCGATTCACACTCATGCAGAAAACTTACACATCTACTGAAAACAGTATCCAAAAAAAAAAAGAGAAAAAGAAAAAAAGAAAAAAAACTGCTGGTGGGGACTTGGTACTTGTTCGTTAATTTGGATAGAATTCTCAGTGCTTAGCCACCTTTCATTGGCTCTGGATATTGAATTGGATGATATTTTTGTCCGTCATTTCACATGCTTTTATTTTGAAGATAGATGAATACATGGGAGTGAAAAACATTTGGATAGTGATGAGTTGCACGTAAAACAGGCATGGAAGATGTGTGGTCTAGAAATATACTTACTAGCTAGGTATTCAGTGGAGAAGCTTCACAATAGAAGGCTGTGGCAATCTTTTCATTTTGCAAACAAGTCCTTTATCTAGATCCTTGTAACAGATAATACTGCTCATTACATAATTGTTGGAAACTTGGAATTAACCAAGGTGTTTTTGAGGAAATTTCAGTTGAATTTTAGGCGAGCCCCGTTGCTCGGAATGCGTGAGAGATGATTGGAATGTGTTCCCCTTCCATTAACAATGAACGTGGTATATTCACATGTTCAACTCTATTTCTGAATGAATGAGATACTCAAGTCGGAAGTTGACCTACAACAAGAGTTAAATGGGACCAAAAAGAGTGAAAACTCTTTAGTCCAATATAGAAAGTGGTATGCGAATGATGTGTCTGTTCGGCGAACGGATAAGTCTATTCAGAACGATTACGCCCGTTTCGACCAAATGGATGTGTCTATTCGGGAATAACTCATTTCTGCTAATGGATGTGTCTATTCGGCGAACAGATGTGTCTTTTCAAAAAGGTTGCGCCCATTCTAATCGAACAGGTGTATCAGTTTAGAAAGGCTGCAACCGTTACAACCGAAAGATTTCCTCCGATTCCTATATAAAGGATAGAATACCACTACAAAGGCAACTCAGAATTCATTTCCTTCATCTCCTCTCTGAATACAAGGTCTATTCAGACAACAATGCTCTTCAGAATTTTTGTAGTCCTTTGGTCTGTTCTTACTTCCGGTCAAGTGGAAGGTACGAGTTAATTTTGGTTCGACTATACGTAGTTTTTATAAAGTGTTGCGCAGAACACGTGAAGGAGTATTGTATCTTGAGAGACCTGCGTCCATTATCTCGTATGCATCGTAGCGAGGGACGTAATTATCTTTAAAGAGATTCGATTTACGCCACCTCACTTCAAAATCTGATTCTTATTCTATTACAAATAAATATTTATCTTTTATAAATATTGATTGTGGAATTATTGGATTTCAGTATATTCTCTATTTATTTGAACTAACATTCTTATTACAGGGATTATGCTAAACAAGGTATTCAAGGATTATAATGAACAAGGTATTCGTGCCGTAATATTTATTTTAATAAATATTATTGCTATATAAATTATTGTTAAATTATTTATCTTGTTGATTTATTATTAATACCAGACTAACTAAATACCAGTCCGATTAGTGTCTAAGGAAGAGATTTGAAAGGTGATTCTGTAATTAATAAACGTTATATTGAACGAAAAATCTCTCACCTGATATTCACCTGGCCAATAAGATCAGTGATCTTGATTAGTTGTCACACCTAACAATTTAAGATAATTATTGTATTGAAGTTGCTAACTTCTACTCTGTATTGAACTACAAAAAATGACTGATACTAATAAGAGAGTACCAGTGGGACACTTAGTATGTCGAACCAGACTGTGATGTCTACTCCCCTTCCTATCCCGAAGCGGAGAATATGAATCAAATGGATTTAGTGAGTTGTATGCTAACTTTGATATAAATCACCAAAATCATAGCATCTTACACTCTTCAGTAGAATGAGATTGCTGCTAGAAAAAATAAAATTTTAAAAGTGATGATCGGTTTCATGCTCGTCAGTTCTGAAGCACCACAGAACTTATAGGGGGAAGCTCTGTTAACTACAAATTATATTCTAAATAGAATACCCGACAAGAAACTTAGTCTTATACCTTTTGAGCTCTGGCATGGTATGGTACCTTCCTACCATTACCTCAAAATGCCTTACAAAGGTACTGACACCACCACCCAAAAAGATTAAGTTGAGAAAAAAAACAATGGACTGTATATTCATAGGCTATGCCTTGAATAGCAATGCCTATAGATTTGTGGTACACAAATCAAAAATACTCGATATCATGTAAACATGATTATCGAATTCACAGATGTTGTGTTCTTTGAAGACATCTTTCCATACAAACAAGAAGAAGACAAGACTTCTGCAAAAGAACACATGAAACAATATCCATTGACAAAGGACCCAATGAATCAATAGTAAATATGGAAGTTGAACCAAGAAGAAGTCATAGATCAAGAATCTCAAAATCCTTCAGTTCAGACTTAGTAACATATGCGCTCGAAAGCGAGCCTCAAACATTTAAAGAGGCTATGTCTACCCCAGAAGCACAAATATGAAATGAAACTGTTAACAGCAAAATAGAATCCATCGTAAGCAATCATACTCGAAAATTGACAAATTTGCCTCCAGGCAGTAAACCAATCAGGAGTAAGTAAATTTTCAAAAGAAAGTTAAGACCCGATGGATCTATTGGTAAGTACAAGGTTAGGTTAGTAGACAAAGATTATCGACAAAAAGAAGGACTTGACTACTTCGATACTTATTCGCCAGTAAAAAGAATAACGTCCATTCAGATGTTAATTGCGATTGCAATATTGCACAACTTAGATATGGATGTTAAGACTGCATTCTTAAATGGTGAACTAAATGAAGAAATATATATGAAGCAATCTGAAGGATTTTATAGTCAAGGGTCAAGAATACAAAGTGTGTAAATGGTCAAATTCTTATACGGTTTAAAACAGGCTCCATAATAATGGCATGAGAAATTCAACAGTGTCATGATTAAAGATGGATTCACTATCAATGAATGCGATAAATGTGTTTACACTAAGACAGTTGAAAATGCATGTAACATTGTTTGTCTTTATGTAGATGACATATTGATACTTGAGACTAATATTAAAGTTATTAAGTCTACAAAACGTATACTATCCAATAATTTTGATATGAGGGATCTTGGAGTTGCTGATGTAATTTTAGGAATTAAAATCATAAGAACACTAGATGAAATCAGTATATCTCAATCTCATTACGTGGATAAGATGATAGAAAGATTCAAGAAATACGGGATAAAAGAGAGTACGAATCCTTTTTCCCCACATATCCACCTTCACAAGAATTGGAACACAACAGTAGAAGTAATCTCAATCATCGAAACTCTAATGTATTTAATGAATTGCACTAGACTTGATGTTACTTACGTTATAAGCAAATTAAGTAGATACACTAGTAACCTTAGTAGTGATCATTGGACTGCTCTACTACGAGCAGTAGGCTATGAAAGTACACCTAGAGGGGGGTGAATAGGTGTACTGCTAATCTAATGAACTAAATGCGAAAATTAAAACTTAATTGCAACTACACTTAATGCAACCAACGAGTGTAGCCGAATTCCCGGCGAAGGGCTCTGAACTAACTCTTCTTGATTCCTCTGAATAAGAGTTGAGGCGCTATATGAAGCTCTCATGGTTAAGCACAAGTGAGGCACACACAAACAAGCCAAGCATATAATGAATGTATGACGATATGAAAGATGCAAGGCACAATAGTAATAGAGAGAGAGTAAGAGTCAATGGATCAAACGCAAATACACGAATATGTTCCGGGTTCGAGCACACAGCTCTACGTCCCCGCCTTCACACGGAAGGATTTTCAATCCACTTGTCCACACAGGACTCCCACACAGGGAACCTCCACTGAGGATTTGGGGTAAATATAATATGGAGTGCGTAACTCCTCTCTCAACCAAAACAACCTCTACACTTAGAGGTTAGGCACAAAGCCACACAAACACCACCTCACACAAGAGGGGTAGGCACTTAGCCAATACAATACAATCACCTCACACTTGAGGGATTCCAACACAAACTCTACCTCTCACTAGAGGGAGCCAACCAACAATCTCCACCTCTCACTAGAGGGAGCCAACCACCTCTCTAAAATCAACCTCTACACAAGAGGGATATCACAAGTAGGGAGGGTTACAACTTGGTGATCAAAAAGACCACAAACAATTCTTTTTCACAAAAACAAAGATCCTATAGAGAGGATAGAATGATATAGCTCAAGTGTGAAAAAAACAAAGAGTTTGGAAATCAAAAAACTCAAAGAACTAGAATAAGTTTGAAATGAAGATCAAAAGCAATATCACAAATATCCAATTTTCTTTGATTTTTTCAACCCTTTAAAACAAATAAAAATGAATCCTTTTGGCACTAAAAGCACTTTCGAAAACTTGTATAAAACACTTATAGATAGGAGAATTTTTGCTCTTCAAAGTCTTAGAGAAAACCTCTCTCAAATGGGGTATTTATAACCCCTAAAAGGAATCTGCCCGTTGGCAGCTGACAAGGCCAGAATTGGCCTTCCGGTCGACCGGCCGGTCGACCGGCCAACGATCAAATTTTTTACCGTTGAGCCTTCCGGTCGACCGGGCTCTAAACCAGAGAGCAACGGCTCTCTGGCCGGTCGACCGCTCGGCCGACCAGGGCAACCCGAGAGTGGGTTACCTTCAGTCGGTCGACTGCACGGTCGACCGGCGAAACCTAATGGCCTTTGTGCACGTCTCGTGCACGTCCGGTCGACCGCTCTGATCGACGGCTCCTGGTCCGGTCGACCGCCAGAGCCTGGCAGAATGGGATTAGGGATTGAAAAACTTGGTTTTTTATTTCTTAAATAAATCCCATAAATTCTCTAAAAATCCACAAAAATTAGTTCAGTATAATACATTGATATACAAACTTGTGTGAAAAATTTTAACACAAATTTCAAACTTTTTGAACCATTTTGTGACTTACAAATTTATCGAAAACCAAAAACTGTTTTTTTTAAAACTTGGATTTTTGAATTGAAAATTCGTTTTGTCCAAAACTCATCCAAATACAAAAACATGATACTTAAACAACTTGAAGCATGTTGTATGGATATAATCCAATATACATATCAATATTTTTGATATTAAATCCGAAAATATGTTTGTTAAAACACAAAACTCCAAACACATGAATAGGCATATCAAAATAAGTTTGTCTAAGATATGAAACATACATGTATATAGAACAAATCTAATATACATTAAACCATATAAACTTGTTTTGATTCTATCTATTCATGAAAATCAAGATCGGTTAAACCAAAACCGAAAACCAATAAACATGAAAATTTAAACAAGTGTGTGTGTTGTGAACTTGAGCATATCACACTATCTAGTCTTTAACAAATGGATCTAAAATAAAATCTAAACTATGTATCGAAGTCTACTTGACGAACTCCGTCTTCAAGCCGACTCGATCCAAACCGTAATCCACCGAGCTTGACTCCAATGAGTGCCAGATATGAACTTTGTCGCTCGGGCTCTTGAATCACAACATGAGAAGCTCCAAAACTCCTTTGTTGAAGCTAATCACCTACTAATATCTTGGTTAAGTATCTGAAACTAAATATCACAAGATTATTAGTAAACATAACTACATGAGTCGGTGTCGACCGATAGCAATAATCAGCTTTACGATTTTTAATTCACAAACGGAGTAGAATTTTTAGAAGCCGCTTTCACCATGTGTCTTAGAATCATATTATCTACATTAGGGTATTTTTGGAGATTTTTCTGCATTTATCAAAAATCGGGTCACACCGGTGTCGCCCGGTATCGGTGAGACACTCTGGGATTTTTAATTTACAAACCGGATTGAATTTCTACAAACTGATTTCATATTCCCCCTCAGCGTAATATTCTCTATTTTATGTAATTTTTGGGCATCGATCGGAGCTAGTCAATTTTTGACCCCTTAAAATAATATTTATTAATTAAATCCTATTTAATTTCTTTCTTCCTTCCTTCTCTTTTTTTTCTACAAGCATCCTCCCCCCACCGCCTCAACTCTCTCTCTCCTCTTAAAAATCTCTCTCCCTCTCTCTTAATTTCCACTCTCTCTCTTAAATTCTCATTCTCTCTCTCTCTCTAAAACTCTCTCTCTCAAAGTTCTCTCCCTCTCTCCCCTTCACACTGTTCCAGGCCCAGGGGCGGGCTCGACCCGCGCTCGCGGCCGGTGGCCGGTGGTCGGCGCGCCACGCGCCTCCCTAGGTCGCGCCACCCTCACCCCCTTCTTCTCTTCTTCTTCTCCTTCTCCTCCTTTTCTTTTCTTTTTCTTCTCCTTCTTCTTCTAGAGTCAAACTCCCTCCCTCTCTCTCTCTCTCTCGCGGCCTGAACTGCCGCCGTGCTGCCGGCGGCCGGGACCGCCGCCGGCGGGCCCTCCATCGCCGCCGGCCAGCTGGGCTGGCCGGCCACAGCACCACAGCAGCGGCAGTGAATGCTGCCGCTGCTGCTGCTCTTGGTTAAGTGGGTTCGGGTATAAACCCGAACCCATTAACCCTTTTGGGTTGGGTAAACCCATTAACCCAAAGACCCATGAACCCAATCACTTAAGTGACGGGTTTGGGTATTGGATCCAAACCCGACCCGTTAAGAGCCCAAGCCCGCATCCAAAAATGAGAAAGGTAAATTTCTATAAATCCCCCTGTTAAATAATACCTATTGCATTTTAACCCTTATTAGTTACATATTTAACCCTTTTGTTTTGATTTAGTATTCGGGCGATATATGGAGCATCCGGACTCCGATTTGGACGATTCTGGATCCGTTGCGATCGTGGGAAAGAGAGCTACCTTCCCATGGCTAGTTTGTGAGTGTTTTTCTTTTATAAATTATATTTTACCATGTTTAGTGAAATTGATTGATTTCCCACTTAATAAAACTGATTATCGGTAAATCATTATAATTATTATTTACTCGGTAAATCCCTGGAATTAAAACATAATAAAACCTGATTTATTATATGGGATGATTGGTTAGTTAACGAGATTTCCGAAGTTAATAATGTTCATAGTAAAACTAACCACGAACTTGATAATTAAAATAGATCATGATGTTTATACTTTGGTGGGACTTACCGTATTCATAAGATAGTAATAGTGAGTATAATTAGAAATATTTAATACTCGAATAGATGATATAGTCGTATTACACCGGACACGATAGTCTACATACAGTGCATTATATATTCACGTCCATCTGTTACATAGAGACTTGTTAGACTAAACAGTAATGTGCATACACTCGGAACACCGTGACTTACATACCCTGTCACACGAGACACTGTTATCGCATGTACATGTATCACCGTTGCACAGACGCTATGACACATCACACTATTATTTCGTATTTATAGCCCACCGATATATATAGATGCACCACTTCACGGAATACCGTCATGTCATATATTGTTATCGTTACATGGATTCCCGGCATATCACTGTTCCACATGCATGTATGGTTTCTCTATTCTAGTCATATGGATCCCAGTTCATGTTACATGTATTATTGTTCCATGTTATCTCCGTATTCCTGTTATATGATCGTTTCCCGTTACTAATATTGATAGTCCCGTTACTGGATACATGAGCTGTTGATATGCGATATGTGGAATCACACATCTATTGTTTCCCGTTATCATGTTTTGTGCTATCAACAGAGCTCATGCTATGTTATCGTGTTACATGTACCATATCATGTACTTGTTCCTGATATACTGTATAGTGAAAGATAATAAAGATAACTTGGGTATGAGGGAGACTTGACGGTTGACTAGATCTTGTCGGGTGGATGTCTGAATTCATTGTTTGTCCCACTGCAGGGAACGGGGTAGTGCTGGCTACCGTCTGTTACTCATGAGCTCCCATTCCCGTTATTGTTTTAGCTCATTGAGATCCCGTTACATGTTACAGCCCTAGCGGGCTGGTCCTGGTCTCAGCAGCCAGGGGTCTGATAAGGCCGTTGTCCGGGTATGCACGGGATACACCCACCTGACTAGAGCTCCTCGACCATGGGTTTCCAAGTAACATAAGACAACAGTATACACAATAGTGACATCGGGAACACTTGTTATTTGGTCACTCTCTCGTTTGGATAATGGTACCCGTAGGCCATGTCCGGATAGGTTCGACTGGAGTGCGGACTCCAGTATGAACTGCCAGTGGTATGGGACACTGGAAGAGATTGATTAAAATACCAGGTGGTACTGATTGCTACTATGTATAAATATCATGACGTGCCTGATACATGTATACTATTGTTTAGTTGTACTTGTTACTGTTCCTGATCATTTATCCGCTATCATGTTACATGTATACTGTGTATACACTGCATTGCATATCTTCTGTTTTCTGTGTTTGCATATACTACTCATGTACAAGTATACACTACATTACATATATTCTGTTTTCTGTATACCTTGCAAACATCATTACTGTCTATGCACAACACTGTATTATGGCTATATTGCATATGCTCACTGCAGGTTCACTTCCATCACATCACCACTAGCATGTTCATTTCTATCACGTCATCACTAGACAACAGTTATATAAACTGGATATGACTATAGACATGACCCGATAAGAACATGCTAGGTAGTGAAGGTATTAAAAGATGACATGTTTATATATTTCTACTGCTTATTATATGTTTATTATATGGTATCACTATACACCATCATGTATTATATATTAGTATCGTGCTTGTATTATTAATATATATTACTGCCTCCTTCATTTTACCACTCACTAGGTCGCTTTCTGACGACCCTGGGTTTGCGTGCCCAGGTTGGATATCCGAGTCACCTTATTATCAGATAGTGTCTTGGAGTTACATTGGAGATTCCTCATCGAGACTATTCATAGGTATCTTTATGATTTATTGCTGTTATCTTATTTATCCCTATTGTTCTATCTGTTATGATCACTATCCTCTTTTTACAGGTATCTTGTACTTATTTCCTGCTGGAACCCTTGTGTATATGAAGATTATGTCCTGTACTGAGGCTTAACGTACGCGTGAGGGTGTTTTCACTCGCGTATGTACGTCGCCATAACGTCTCCGTATCCTTGGGATCGGGGCGTTACAAATTGGAAAGATAATCACTAAACAATAAACATGCATATAAACTCATGTATATAAACTCAAATACTTCTCCCCTTTTTGTCAATCATCAACAAAGGGGTCAAAGAAAACAATAAAAATAATGTTCTTCCCCCTTTTGTCTTTAATCAATGAGGGGTGAAATCAAAAAAAACTTCCTTGATACCAATTGAAAAAAAATATCAATTTAGTGCATCATGATATCAATGAAACAAAACATACCAATTGAAAGTACATAATTGAAAGTACATAATGTGGTACATAAAACAAATGTTTTAATATAGATTTAAATACCAATTGTAAGTAAATACCAATTAAATACCAATTATAAGTAAATAAATCAAAAATTTGATATCAATAAAACATACCAATTTTAAGTAAACTTATAGATAATCTTGATACCAATTTGTAAAGATTAGTACCAATTGAAAGTAATTTTTCATTAAAGCATATGATATCAAAAAAATCAATATCATTTTTTTAATCATTTTAACATAAAGTGTGGGAGTAGAATACCAAAACCAATTGAAAGGTGAAATGTGAATTTTCTCCCCCTTTATGAAATACCAAATAAAATGATGCATAAGCTTGTATCAAATACTAATTGAAACATAGTCATTGAAATAAAATAGTCATAAAGAAATCAAGCTTAGCATAATCAAAATTGTGCTCAAAGATATAGAGATATAGTAAGCACAATAAAGCATATATATATGTATGAAAAAAAATTAATACCAATCGAAATTGATACTATTTGAAGTGAAAGCATACATATATAAAAAAAAACTTATATGAGTATACAAAAGGAATGTCAATAGTGATACCAATTAAAAAGATCCAATGATACCAATTGAAACACAATAAGATCAAGTGTATAACTCATATTACCTTCACCCATTTCATGCACATGTTTAAAAGGATTTTCAATAAGAAGCATACAAGGCATGGTCGCTCAACCTACCGCCCTTAAATGGGTGGGGTTTTAAAAATAGGTTTGAATAAAAAGTAAGTTTGAAAAACTCTACCATAATGAAGAATAGGAACTAGTTATAAGAAAATTTTGAAAAACTAGTACGAAATCCTTCAAGTAAGGAATAAAACAAAAATATATTTCATGAAACATGAAAATCACTAAACCAATATCACTCAAAAATCTATATAGCATATATAATACTCATGAAAACAAAATCATGAGAAAATATTAAGAATATGAGTGTACAAGTTTTGTGTGAAAGACATAATCATGAAAATAGTCAATTAAGCTCAATAGGAAATTTCTTAAAACATGAAAATCATCAAAACGATTTAATTTTCAAGGTATATGTATGTCATGTTCAAACTAAAGTATACATACATATCCAAAACATAACGAGTCCACAAAAGTATATGCATGAAGGCAAGTGGCTCAAGGATGTATATATATAGCTAATAGTTTAGACAAAATAGACATATACATGAAGTTAAAATAAACACGAAAAACATGTAAAATGGAGAATACAAGTCAAATGCATGAATCATCAAAACTAGACTATACTGGTACATTTAATGAATACAAATGAGCGTTCAAGTACAAACATATAATAGTCTATTTGTAGCTCATTAGTTGTACAAGTATACATCCAAGTTTTAATGAAAACTAACATCTAAACATGTAATCAAAACATGAAGCATAGAAATCAAAACAAAACTCATATGATCATTATGGCAAATGCACATGCATTAGATTTAGGACATACAATTAGTTAAACTAAAGTGAGAACACTAAATATGGGTCCATATAAACATGGGTTCTCAAATACTAAACATGTATATCACTAATCTAAATATCATGACATATGACATATTAATCATGATACATCAAGACATGCTAAAAAACAATGATATGAAAAGCATGTAAACAATAAATGAGGAGTAAGAGACCGTTACCAAAACCTAGAAGGCAACTCTCCATGTCTCCAAAACAAGGCGGTCCTTCCACCATACTCCCCTTAAAATGATGCATCCAAAATGTCCTCATAAAGCTCGTAACGCATCCACTTCAAGGCACCATCACTCTCACGTCATGCGAGAGCCCATACCTACATAAAAAACAATAGGGGTGGTCTTGTTGGCCCGAAGGCCCATCACTCTAGTTTTGATGATGATTAACTCATGTAGTTATAGTACTAATGATCTTGTGTTTAATTAGTGACAGATTTATGATCAAGATCTTAGTAAGTGCATAGCTTCAATAAAGGATTTAAAGTCAAGTTTTGGAGCTAGCACGGTTTGATCCAAGAGCCATTGGATCGTGTTTGGACCAAGTCAAGAAGATGAGAAGGCTTCAAGTGAAGGCTTCAAGAAGATGAAGACTTGTATCTAGGTTTGTTTTATAAGATTTTATTTTTAGATAAAATGTAAAGGATAGAGTAGTTGGTGGATTGCTCAAGTACATATACACACACACTCTTGATAGTTTTGTTTTACAAAAGATTCTCAAGTTTAGAAAATACTATTTTGATTTTTGGTATTCAATGTTTACATGTTTTTAACCAAAACCATGTTTAGAGCTTAATGTCAAAAACATAGATATTTCACCATGTTTGTGTAGTGGATCATATCCATACACCATATGCTTTAAAAGTTGTTTAAATATCTTGTTTTTGTATTTGGTGAAGTTTTAGAAAACAAGTTTTGGAAAATACTCTTTTAGTTTGAGCCATATTTCCAAGTTACAAAAATAGTTCAAAACATTTGTAATATGCCTTGATTTTGTGCAAGCATGTTTGTTTATCAAAGTATAACATCAAAACTATTTTTGTATATTTTTCAGTATTTTATGGGATTTTATTGGAACCAAAAAGACCAAGTTTTTAATCCCTAGTTCAGACCTGACCTTGCTTCAGCCGGTCGACTGACCCGGTCGACCGACGTGCACAGACGTGCACGCCAGTTCTGCAGGATGGCCGACCGACCGACCGACCCGGTCGACCGTCCGGAGAGCTCTGCTCTCTGGAAAGGCCCCGGCCGACCGGGCGGCCGACCGGACAGAGACACTTGCTCTCTGTATCCTGGCTCGGTCGACCGGCCGGTCGACCGATGGCTCAAACGGTCTAAAATATGACCGTTGGCCGGTCGGCCGGACGGTCGACCGACAGGCCTGACAGAACCCCAACGGCTAGTTTTTCTAGCCCTATAAATTTGGGGGTTTGGGCATTGTTTTTCAACAAGATTTTCAAGTGGGTTTTCACCAGTTTTTCCTGAAACATTTAGAGGTTTTCCTCCACTTGATTTAGAGCAAATATTTCCAATCAAAAGGAGAGTTTTATCAAGAGTGTTCAAAAGAGATTTCTTTGAGTTTTCCTTCACCATCTTTTTCCTTGTTTTTCTCATAAACACTTGAGCAACCCATTGAGCTATTCATTCTATAGGAGTGTTTTTGTGAGAGGATTTTAGGTGATCAAGAGTTGTGATCACCAAAGTTCATCTTTGTTCTTTGAGGAGGCGGACGTGTGTGTTCGCATTGTTTCGGGTCCTAGTGGGGACTTGGTGTTTCGGGTTCGGGTGCGAACTCTTTGTTTGAGGTGCGGCCTCGGCGAGCCGGTGGGCTTGCGGTGTGTACGGACTAGGGAGTCCGAGAGTTGTAGGTGTTGCGGCACTGAGTGATCCGGTGGGATCGATTATAGTGGAAATCCTTCGTGTGTCGAAGGCGGGGATGTAGAGCAACTGTGCTCGAACCTCGAAACAAATCCCTTGTGTTTGCGATTGCTCACTCTCTCTCTCTTTGTCTCTTGTTTATATCTTGCATGCTTTATTGTGTTTATCATTATATGCTTGATATATATTTGTGCTCATATTGATATATTGCTTGGGTTTGTTGCTAACACTTGTATTCAACCAAGAGAGCCAACACGGCACCTCAACCTTATCAAGGGGAATCTAGAGGAGTTTGTCCAGAGCCCTTCACGGGAAATTCGGCAACACTCTTGTGTTATACGTGGTGTTTAGTGTAAGAGTTTAGTTTAGGTCATAATAGTTTATACTTTCACATTATTTGGCATTAAGTGACCATTAGATTAGCCATCACCTATTCACCCCCCTCTAGGTGAACCTACAGGTCTTTGGTACCCATACTCTTTTGGGTCCATAGGGGTTAGCACCTTTCCTGACCCAAAAAATTTAGTTGCTAAATTTTCATCATGTATCTTATCATAGCAAAATTTAGTAAGGTGACCCTTACGTCCACAATGTGTACAAATGTACACATGAGCATACATTGTGTGATGGGTGTGACCGTGAGGAGCATGTGTATACCGTGTATGGTGTGCATGCATAGAAGGAACTTATTTCTTTCAAAACAAAGATTCCAAGCGTATGTGATTCAAAGCACAATGGCTCAAAGTGAAGCCCAAACAATCCATATTCTTCTTTAACAAGTTTATATCTTTTTCAATATTAGAAGAAGTGGAGCATGCAATAGGTGAGTTAGAATGTGAAGCTACACTAGCTTGGCAAACATGTGTACCTAAATCATTTTTCAAAGAAATGTTTTCATACATCAAATCCAATTCCTTTGAAATAGAAACAATTTTCATTTTAAAGAATCATTTTTTTAAAACAAAATCAACTTTTGAAGACAAGTTTTCATTTTTCTTCAAAATTATTTCACAATCATTTTTATTTTTTTCAAAAATTTATTTTCTTTTAGGGCAAGATCTAGTTTAGATTTCAATGAATCTCTTTCATTAGAAATCTCCACTTTATCTTGCAAAACCAAATCTACTTTTGAACATAAATTCTTATTTTCTTTATTAAGTTCAAATCTCTTATTTTTCAAAAGATTATATTTTTCTAATAATTTTTTACACACAATAGAAAGTTCTTCATTCAAGGCATTTGGATCAACATAATCATTACTAGAAGAACTAGCATCATCATTATCTAGTTGAGATTTCGAATATACCTCAAGGGAGTCATTCCCTTGGACCATGTAGCATTGTTGCTCGGATTCTTCACTAGATTCATCCTCCGTTTGGATTGACAATTGAAGCTTGGAGGAGGTCAACGTGTTCCACACTGCAAAGGCGGAATCACAGTTAGAAACCATAAAAAGATATTCTTGTTTAGCGTGCTTCTAAGTGCCTCAAGGGCTTGTGCATTGGCCTCTATATGATTGCTATTACCAAGATAGGATTTCTTGGTAGCGGCAAGGAAAACATGCAAGCCCAGGGTTTTCAAGTACATGGACATCCTAAATTTTCACATGTCAATGTTGGAGACATCAAACATGGGAGGTGACAAGCAATCCATAAGTGTGTATAAACAATATAAATGTGCAAATGCAAATGATAGATTAGCTAACCAAGATCACACTCCTAGGTGGTTAAACTGAATATCAGGAGTGTAAGCTCTAATACCAATTGAAAGTACACTAGAGGGGGTGAATAGGTGTACTGCTAATCTAATGAACTAAATGTGAAAATTAAAACTTAATTGCAACAACACTTAATGCAACCAACGAGTGTAGCCGAATTCCAGGTGAAGGGCTCTGGACTAACTCCTTTTGATTCCTCTGAATAAGAGTTGAGGCGCTATATGAAGCTCTCGTGGTTAAGCACAAGTGAGGCACACACAAACAAGCCAAGCATATAATGAATGTATGACGATATGAAAGATGCAAGGCACAATAGTAATAGAGAGAGTAAGAGTCAATGGATCAAACGCAAAACACACGAATATGTTCCGAGGTTCGAGCACACAGCTCTACGTCCCCGCCTTCACACAGAAGGATTTTCAATCTACTTGTCCACACAGGACTCCCATACAGGGAACCTCCACTGAGGATTTGGGGTAAATACAATATGGAGTACACAACTCCTCTCTCAACCAAAACAACCTCTACACTTAGTGGCTAGGCACAAAGCCACACAAACACCACCTCACACAAGAGGGGTAGGCACTTAGCCAATACAACACAATCACCTCACACTTGAGGGATTCCAACACAAACTCCACCTCTCACTAGAGGGAGCCAACCAACAATCTCCACCTCTCACTAGAGGGAGCCAACAACCTCTCCAAAATCAACCTCTACACAAGAGGGATATCACAAGTAGGGAGGGTTACAACTTGGTGATCAAAAAGACCACAAACAATTCTTTTCCATAAAAACAAAGATCCTATAGAGAGGATAGATTGATATAGCTCAAGTGTGGAAAAACAAAGAGTTTGGAAATCAAAAACTCAAAGAAAAATGCTTGGGAAACAACTAGAATAAGTTTGAAATGAAGATCAAAAGCAATATCCCAAATATCCAATTTTCTTTGATTTTTTCAACCCTTTAAAACAAATAAAGATGAATCCTTTTTGGCTCTAAAAACACTTTCGAAAACTTGTATAAAACACTTATAGATAGGAGAATTTTTGCTCTTCAAAGTCTTAGAGAAACCTCTCTCAAATGGGTATTTATATCCCCCAGAAGGAATCTGCCCATTGGCAGCTGACAAGGCCAGAATTGGCCTTCCGGTCGAACGACCAACGATCAAATTTTGATCGTTGAGCCGAGCGGTCGACCGGGCTCTGAACCAGAGAGCAACAGCTCTCTGGCGGTCGACCGCCCGGTCGACCGGGGCAACCCGAGAGTGGGTTGCCTTCAGTCGGTCGACCGCACGGTCGACCGGCCAAACCCAATGGCCTTTGTGCACGTCTCATGCATGTCCGGTCGACTGCTACGGTCGACCGGCTCCTAGTCCGGTCGACCGGAACGGTCGACCGCCAGAGCCTGGCAGAATGGGATTAGGGACTGAAAAACTTGGTTTTTTATTTCTTAAATAAATCCCATAAATTCTCTAAAAATTCACAAAATAAGTTTAGTATAATACATTGATATACAAACTTGTGTGAAAAATTTTAACAAAATTTCAAACTTTTTGAACCATTTTGTGACTTACAAATTTTGCCAAAAACTGTATTTTTTCAAACTTGGATTTTTGAATTGAAAATTCGTTTTGTCCAAAACTCATCCAAATACAAAAACATGATACTTAAACAACTTGAAGCATGTTGTATATGGATATAATCCAATATACATATCAATGTTTTTGATATTAAATCTGAAAATATGTTTTGTTAAAACACAAAACTCCAAACACATGAATAAGCATATCAAAATAAGTTTGTCTAAGATATAAAGCATACATATATATAGAACAAAACTAATACACATTAAACCATGTAAAATTGTTTTGATTCTATCTATTCATGAAAACCAAGATCGGTTAAATCAAAACCGAAAACCAATAAACATGAAAACTTAAACAAGTGTGTTTGTTGTGAACTTGAGCATATCACACTATCTAGTCTTTAACAAATGGATTTAAACAAAAAATCTAAACTATGAAGTCTACTTGACGAACTCCGTCTTCAAGCCGACTCGATCCAAACCGTGATCCACCGAGCTTAACTCCAATGAGTGCTAGATATGAACTTTGTCGCTCGGGTTCTTGAATCACCACGTGAGAAGCTCCAAAACTCCTTTGTTGAAGCTAATCACCTACTAATATCTTGGTTAAGTATCTAAAACTAAACATCACAAGATTATTAGCAAACATAACTACATGAGTTAATCATCATCAAAACTAGAGTGGAAGGCCTCTGGGCCAACAGGCTATGTATCTAATGTTGGCGCAAAGGCCATTAGCCCTAGTTTGATGATAACAAAACATATGTAGTTATGTTATTTTAATAATTTGTTTAACAAAGTTTCAGGTTAACTATTTGTTGTATTTCGGCTTCATCACAAGACTCACACATTCGGAAGCCAAGAAGATGTAGAGCCCAGAGCCTAAGCATATAGAAGAGTTCAAGGATCAAGTATACTAGAGTAGACTATATCAAGATTTGTATTTTCACTTTTTCTATTTTAGATAGGATTTAAAGTCATTTGTTAAAACCAAGATGATATTGGTTGATAGCTTTTGGTATTGACACACACACACACATATTTCATAATCCTTTGTGTTTTAAAAAGAGTTCATAGTATACTCTTTTATCGTTTTCAAAAGCGAGTTTTGGAAAAATAAGTTTCGGAAAAGCTGGGTTTTTGATTTAGAAAAGAATTTGGACAAAATATGATTCTAACTTTATTTTGTGTTGATTCATGATCACATACTGGTTCTTCAAGTCTTAAAACTCTATTTTGCTTTTAAAGATCAAAAGTTATTTTATTGAAAAAAGAATGGTTTCAAAAGATGTCAATTCTTCATCACAAGCTCTGGAAAGTGGCTCTATCTAAATATGTCCTCTTTATTTTATGCACATTTTGTTTCCAAAATTGACTTATACCAATTTATTTTCAAATTCATTTTTATAACCAAGGGTAAATTGATCGTTTTAGATGTTGCATGAAATGATTGATGAACAGTGAGCAACTTTTTAAATTTTATAACCCAAGGGTAAATTGATCGTTTTGGATGTTAAATAAACCGAAAGGATTAAAGAAACCAAACAAAAATAAGTAAACCACATATAAGTAATTATGACTATTTTGAAATGTAAAATAAGTATGAGTGCAGGCACAAGAATATGGAATTAGTTACAGACAGATTTAATTATTACTAAAAATAAAATCGGGAGCAGTTAAAATGGAAATTTGAACCTTTCACTAATGCTAGGCCCTACAAATTTGAGAGGAAATTGTACGTAAGAAGTAAGAACAGAACAGAACGAGAAAGAGCTAGACCTCGCGCTGCATCCGCTGTGTGGCCGTTTCAGTTTCACTGCCTCGAACCAGGAGGAAGTGCAACTTGGTCACTTAAGGTTGAACCATCAGCATCTTCTCAACAAAAACTTTGAAAAGAAAATAGAAAATCAGAAAGATCGGCAGTTAAACATATAGAGATCATTGAGAAAAACTGAACTGATCTGGTAGCAAAAAAATTATATATATATATATATATATTATATATATATATATATATATATATATATATATATATATATATATGGGCTTACTGTACCTCAGCCTGCGGGCTGAGAGAGTTCTCAGCCTGCGGGACGTGGCTGAATATAGGGCACACATCGGTCGCAGAGGGTGGGGCGCCACAAAAAATCAAAAATCCCGCCTAAACAATCGTGAATCAAAATGACAAAAAATACCCCTTTTAAATGACGACTGCGACTTCTAACATTCAAAAGTAAAAAACATTCCATGGTCGCAGACTTAATACAGAATAAAGAATACAAGACAAAAAATGCTATCGCATAGCAATGCGACCTCCTTCGGTACTGCGACCAAATTCGCAATCTTCTTTCTCATGCCTTATGTAAAAGAAGTAATAATATTATATCTACCGTGATACAACACCAGTCTAGAAAAAAAGAGATGCACTAATGTTAATCTCGAGAAAGGAAAGATGTGCACCATACGTAATCTAAAGATATAGCCAAACAATTCTATAAAAAGTAATTTGTACTTCGGATTCTCCAGCAATAAATCTTCAATTAAATATTTAATTTTTTTTACCACTTCCTACCATACTCAACCTCACCTGTAACAATTATTATTACTATTCATTATGTTCTTCCACAATATTGACCTTTATATAATGCTTGTAACTAATATATTACCTCATACCTAAAAAACTATAATTTTACTCTTCCTTTTCAATTTGATTTCAAAAACTTTCAAAAAAAATTCATTCTTGAATCATGTCTTCCCCATCTTCTTCCTCTGAACACTCAGAATTCAACTTCAATCAATCCCCCACCGGTCCTTTGTCTTTAGGATATATCTAGTGAATCTCATACCAGTCTGGACTTCACTCTTTTGACTATCTCACTACATCAAATAATGTATTAACTGATCCTCCTATTCATGATGATAATGAATTTTCATGTGCGTTAGTGAAAAAGACATTATTCCTCTGCCACTTGACGGAGACATGCTTGATGAAAGCATGTCCTCTGATGCTGTAGGCTCGCTTCCTAGCAACGGGTCAGACGAAGAGCTTGATAGAGACGATCCATTCTGGGAGTTCATCGGTGAACAAAAAAACCTCAAGATGATGAGGAAATAAGTGATGAAGAGAAAGAGCAGAAGAATGAAGACGAGAATCTGCTTATGATGGTGATAATGACGAGGATTAGGATTTTCTGATCTTCTGATATTCAATTATATTTTGTCTTCTTTTAAAAGCTTTTAATTCTATTTTTTTTGTAAGGTCTCTTTCTCACTATATTAACTTATAAGCTCTTTTAATTACATATCCAAACTGCGATGCTGCCTTAAACACTGCGACCATAGTCGCAACCCTACTACGGATGCAATTTATGTCGCAGTTAATCATTTATCAGTTCCCAATGC
>JAVJIF010027093.1:0-54549 GCA_038442645.1 Agave tequilana
TAGAGTATTGCTCGATTTGGATATTCTGGTATTCCGATTTGACCGATTTTAGTTTTAAACATCGTTTTCCAATATTCTAGATTTTCTATGATTTTCTGGAATTTTCCTTGATTAAGTTGAAAATCTTCAAAACCGGTGTCGACCAATACCGCTGATCGATTCCCGGATTTTTAATTTACAAACGGTTTAGATTTCTAGAAGTGCCTTTAGACATTATTTCTTAAAATCATATTTTCTATCTAAATACATTTCTGGGATTTATCAGATTTTATCAAAATCCGGCCAATCCGGTGTATACCGAGATTGACGGTTGATTTCTGGATTTTTATCTTGAAAATGAGATTGAATCTTTGAAAACCGATTTCACCAAAAATCATTTTATAATATTTATGATTTTTAAGAATTTTTGGGAAGCTTTCCGGATTACTTTATTTTTGGGCCTTTCCGGTGTTTTCCCAGTTACCGAGGAGATTGTCCCGTATATTCCACTCTGTCTTTTCTCACTTTCTCTCTTCTTCCTCAAACGCAGATCTCACCTACCTGGGATTCCGCATTTATTGTGAAGATTCTCCCCATTCCGCATTTAATGCACTTCAGATCAATCCCATCAATTATCATACTTTCTCTCTCCTCTACTAAACGCAGCTTTGGCATCTTTCCCTAAACGCGGCCTAATCCCCGCGTTTAAACCATTTTGCCCAAACGCAGGTGAGGGCTGCGTTTTGTGTGGGAAGAAACGCAAGTTTCATCCTTGCCTCTTTTGTCTTATATAGTATGCAACACCATTATGATATCCTTTTTCTCTCTCTTCATTAATTCTTCCCTTCCAAAACATCATTTCCAAGACACCCCACTCCCCTCTCATCATCATTGCTGTCAAGAGAGAGAGAGAGGGCTGCGTTTCAATGTGGGAACGCAAGAATCCCCTTCCTTGTTCTTTTGTGTTTTTATGTGCACCATCATTATTTTATCCCCCTTCTCTCTCTTCATTGAATGCCTCTCTTCCAAAAAGTCTCCTCCTTGTTATTCCAACCCCTCTCATCATCACAACCGGCCATGTGGCCAAGAGACATCAAATCCTCCTCAATCTTGCAAATACCCCCTCTCTCTTTAATTATTTGCACCCCTTCATAACCCAACTCCTATAAATACCTCCTCTCCTTCTCTCTCCCTTCATTTTTTACTTCTCCTTCATCCTCCTTGCTTCATGCAGCCAACAGAGGAGCCACCAAGAGAGAGCTCCTTCTCTTGCTTCCTTCCTCACCAAACTTCACCACCTTCAACCTCCAACACTTTGTGAGAACCGGCTCCTCCTTTTGGATTGGGGCCGTGTTCTTCTCCGTTGGCAAGACTTAGGGCCGGCCACTCCTTTTGGATTGGAGCCGTGTTCTTCTCCGTTGGCAAGACTTAGAACCGGCCACTCCTTTTGGATTGGGGCCGTGTTCCTCTCCGTTGGCAAGACTTAGGGCCGGTACCCTCCTTTTGGATTGGGGCCGAACTTCCCTTCGTCGAGCACAGCAAGGAATCTTGTCGGCGGGTGATTTTTCCTCGCTGAGTCTTTCCTAACGCGGATCTCACCCCCGCGTTTAGGATATTCCTTAACGCGCTCCGCGCGTTTCTGTATTGACGCGACGCAGAACCCACGTCCGCGTCCGCGTTTCCCTCGCGTCCGCACTTGAACGCAGACCTCGCGTTTGAGGCATCTCACGACGCGATCCCCGCGTCTGTGATTCCCGCGTCTGGTACTTTCTGCGACGCGAGTCCCGAGTCTGCTATCCCGCGTCTGTGATTCCTGCGTTTGCTGATCCCGCGACGCGAACTCCCGCGTCTCACTTCCTCAACCGCGTCTCCCTGTACACTTTCTCTCTCCTACATATATGGCGCGAGTTCCATGGATTCCAGACTTTCGGCTTTCCGGGGATTTAGGCGAGTGTTCTCGCTATAGTCTTGGCTTTCCCATTTCATTGATTATGCGAGTGTTCTCGCTATCCTCTTGACTTCCTACTGATTATGCGAGTGATCTCGCTTTATTCTTGGTTTTCCTATTTCATGTGGTACTAACATTGCAGGTACTCTCGGACCCTTCAACCTCCGGTCACTCACTATCTCGAAAGAGAGGTGATTGGGGCCGGCAGGTCTCTCGGTCTTCAGCCTCCGGTCACTCACTATCAGTGATTGAGACCGTCAGGTCCCGCAGCTCCGCTTGGTTATGCTCAGCTATTACTTTATCATATACCTGTTACATTCATGTTACTATTTAATACCTGTTTATATTACCTGACCACCTGACATGTTACCACTTGGCAAGACCCCTTGTTATGACATGACTTGCCACCAGACTGCTATCAACCTCTTGACATGATTGATTACCTGCCTCCTGTTATACCTGTTATGTTAATACTTGACTTGTGATTATCACAATTACGGGAATCCTGCCTTGTTATCCTGAATGGAACTAAGTGCCACACGGAACAAAGTGCCACACCACTCGGTGGGGGCCACCTCTTGAATCTGTGGGGGCCACCTCTAGAATCCATCCCCTCAGAACAAAGTGCCACACAGCACAAAGTGCCACACCGTCCAATGGTGGGGGCCACCTCTTGAATCTGTGGGGGCCACCTCTTGAATCTGTAGGGCTATTCCTGTTATGTCCAGTTATTCCCGTAATCTGATAATCGTGATAAGCCATAAAAAGGACCACTTGCATGGGTATGGGAGGAAGTGATGGATGCCGGAATGATGCCTTGCTTATAGTAGTGGAATACCTGAACTGACGATTCGTGTTAGAGGGACTTTGGCCCCTCAGAAGATGCGTGTTAGGGGGATTTAAGGCCTCCAAACTGGTCCCGGGTGTACGGGAACTACTATAAGAGGAGCTATCAGTTCTCCATCTGCTTCCGTTAACAACCTCGCCTTGCTTATATATGGATGTATGTGTGTTGGGATGTACACCAAGACACATACCTAGATATATGAGTCAGACGAGTAATAATAAAAGACTCCTGTTATGGACTCCCGTTATGCCCGTTATGATTCCCGTTATGATGCCTGTTATGGACTCCTGTTATGTGCTCCTGTCACTCCTGTTATGACTAATGTGTGGTTTGCAACTCGGGTTGTATGTGCTTGGATTACGATGATATGAGATAAAGGTATATAGATGAGGGTTTCCTTATTTAGATTATTCCTTCGATGTACTAGTCTCATGGAACCGTGACCTAAGCTTATACAATCTGTTTTGCTCGTAATCGGGTTTATATCGGTTTTCCTGTTTTATGATGATTATGTTATACCTGTTCACACCTGTCATGCCTGAATGCACACTTGTGCTCGTTCTTGTTCGCCACTTGGCTTTTGCTTCACCACTCGCCTGGGGAGTATCATTTGACTCCCCTGGATCCTCATGTCCAGGTCATGGAGCTTGGAGCGTGTGGTTTCTCCCAGTTGCTGATCAGAGTGGCGCAGCGGTAGCGTGGATCTCCAGCAGACCGTCCAGAGTCTTATCCTTCCAGGCCCCCTGTGTGCCTCTCGAGTTTTCCTTTCGTAAACTCGTGAGTGCCCTTTTGTACTATTCATCCATGTACATTTGCTTGTAATCTCGCAATTGCGCCATTCTGGTGATGTAAATTATTGTAATATCGGATCACCTCTGGTGATAACTTTGTAATTGTACTCATATGTTGGAATGTATAATGCACCACTTGCTTCCGTACTCTGATTCTTGCCTGTACTGATGCTTAGCGTATATACGTGAAGGTACTTCTGACTTGCGTATATACGTTGCAGTAATGTCTCCGTATCCGCCAGGATCGGGGCGTTACATTGGCCTAAGGGTCGGGCGGCCGGCACTGATCCTAAACCTAATGCATCCAATACAAAGCTCCCCAAATCCTTAAACTATCACAACTAGAAAAAAAAAAAAAAAAAAAAATAGAGAGAAGAAAAAACTCCAATTAACAAGAGTATTGATGTGGCTTTTATATAACTTTTCTTCTTTTACAGCCTGACACATTGGCACAAAGTTGGTTAACTCTTATTTAGTCGTAAAATTGGGATAGAATTATTGATGCGCAAGAATTCTTTAATTTGCATCAAACTCACTGATTGTGTTGCTCTTTTGCATGGAGAGAACTCTGGTGGTTCGAACCACAACGTGCCCCATGCACGCGTTAATAATCCTCGTGTGTTTAATTTCCTGCCATGGAATCTGGTCCCTTGAATAAGAATTTGACTAAAGCAACTTTGACTAATGTTGGGTAACTAAATCGATTGGGTTGAGACTCGATATATAAATATGTTTGGGTTTGAGTCATACAGGACACGTGGACATATGGTAAATTTTTAAAAATACACATGACACTTGTATCCGACACGTGTATCGGATACGTTTCGGACACGACACGGCTTTATAATAGAAGTATCCGTGCTACATAGGTCAACACTATCAGCGATCTATTTTTCATGGGTCGGTGTTAGGGTCGGGCTTTTTTGGGCCGTTGGCTGAGGCTGACCCATTACCATCCATAAAACAGGTAGAATTCTCCTCTCTCTTTGCTCAGATTAGTGTGTGTGTATATATATAATATAGTTAGGTATATTTGACTACAAATTTAAAATATTTGCAAATTATACATACACTTGAGAGGTCTCGGATGAACGAAAAAGTTGAAAGAGATTTGCCAACATAGAATGGTTGAAATCGACTTTTTTCAATGAAATTCTCTACTGCAAGCTTATATAGCTGAAGGTAGGGCTGTAAATGGTACTCGAAAATTCGATCCGATCATTTACAAACGGGCCGAGTTTGGATCTAAAAGTTAGACCCGAAATTATTATCGGGTCAGGTTCGGGTATGACCATTTCAAACCCGAAACCCGATAACATACCCAAAAAGAGAGTAAATATTATAAATGATACTTATCATCATACATTTTACTATATTTAAATTGATAAAACTATAAAAATGAGAACTTGATATTATTATAAAAATCAAGTATTTAAATTTTTATATTGCATCTAATAAAATTCAAATACACTTTAAAAAACAACTCTCATTGAAAACTTAAATACACCTATTTAAAAATCTGATGCAAACCCGATAAGAAAGAAGAGATTCCGCCCCGAACTCGAGTCCGAACCCGAATTCCTTATCGGGTTCGGATTCGGATATGGCATGGATCCGGCACGAACCCGACCCGTTTACACCCCAGCTGAAGATGTTCCCAAAATAGTAGGGACAAAAGTTGTTTCATGCCATTAATTTAGAACATGCGCAAGAGAATTCGAACTTGAAAATTTGCAAGCACAACTTTAAAAACATTCCAAAAAAATAGGTTTTGACGACATAAATCAAGGAAAAGACTTCTCATATCTCCATTAATTTAGGAGATTTCAAATTTCAAAAGTTTGCTAAAAATAAGACATGCACACATTTAAAATTGAAAATTTTCCCACAAATAGGTTTTGATCATATAAATCAATAAAAGTTGACTCTTTTTTTTTTTTTGATCCAGTTAGAATCTTCACTTGAGCTAACCAACTTGTCTCTTGATCTACCTTGAGTCACTTGGTTAGATTTCTCTTTTGATATAGCCAACTTGCCTCTTGATTAGGTGAATCTATGAAACATACACACTAAATAGACTAGTTTGCTATCATCAAAATTGAACTAATTAAACATGCATAAGTCAACACATAGTTTTTGAGTGGGATGAGGAAGAAGAAATATATATATATATATATATATATATATATATATATAAGAAAACCATTCGATTGGAAGGGGCTGGTCACCTCTTGCCCTCTCTTTCTGTTGATCTCCATTTCAAACCACTTGATCTCCATTTTCAAACCACTTGATCTCCTGTAGTTATACCATTAAGGCAATGCTAGTAAATTGAGATGGATGGTGCGTGGATCACCATGGGATGACCCATCATGAATTATCATAATATTTTTACAAATATAAAATATATTAAAATATGAGAATGGGTTTATTGTCTTCCTCATTTCTTTCTCGTGAAAATTGTATCATCAAAAAACTTTTCTATCCAGTTTTTGTTTGTATCAGTGTCATGGTCAAGATCTGGCCAACCTCAGAGATCAAGACACCTGTCCCGCTGCCTCAAAAGTGTCGCAAGTAGTCAATACACCCAACATGCCAATTGGCTCATATACAACCCGAGCAGAGAGAGTCTCGGGCTCAACTCCGAGACGCCTTGCGACTCCGAGGAGAGGACCCCGAGTTCCTTCTAATCCCTGACATTTTCGACTATCAGACATCTCCCCGACTCTCGTTGACACAGCTCAGCAATAAGAGATCCGGATCTCCAGTACAGTTATATTACCATAGTATTCTCCATGTTCTAAACACCTCTCCTATTTTAGCGAGAACGATTATGAACGGTGGTGGATATCCCAGCATTCCAATTCTAACAAAGAAGCGTAACAATCCTAATAGATATGAAAGGATCTTAACAGCAGATCTTGAATCACGGAGAAAGATTCGCTCCATCTGCTATAGCACAACCGACTAATTATAGATGAAAGGAGGCCAAAAAGAGAGAAGGAGAAGAATACTGTAAACTGTTAGTATTTGGAGTGCCTCATATTCATTAGAGAAGAATTTAGGTTTCCTAATATGGATCTGTCTCCTGTTTTGATTTGGATACGGGTTTCCTATTTCTCTAAGGATGTACTAATTTGAGTTCGTATTGGATTAGGCTCATCCCAAGTGCCTATATAAACCCCTCAAGGGTGGCCTTTTGAATGTGTGTCAAGAATTTAAGGAAAATTCTAGAATTTCACCATTGAGGGTTGTAAGAGAGATCTCATTGTAACTCTTGTATTTTCTTCAATAAATATTTTCCCCTCCTCCCCGTAGACGTAGGCATATCGCCAAACCACGTTAAAACTTGTGTTCCTTGGTTGTGTGTGTTGGAGGAGAGAGGATATTAAAGGAGGTGATGTCATGCCAAGTGCCGTCGAAGATCGCCAAGGAAGTCGACGATGAGAGGCAAAGGGACAGCGGCAGGAAATAGCAGCAGCAGCAGAAGACAGGAGGGTCGGTCGACCGGCCCGGTCGACCGACGTACACAACATGCACAGAGATTTGGGCGGTCGACCGGCCCGGTCGACCGAAGTGCTCTGACTGCAGGACCAAACTCTCGGGTTTTCTGGGTCGACCGGCCGGTCGACCGGAATAGACTGTCTGTAATCAACCCAACTCTCGGGTTTTCTGGGTCGACCGCCGGGTCGACCGGAAGAAGGGGTCGGTAGACCGTCCCGGTCGACCGACAGTCAGGTTTTGGGTGAAATCTGCTGATCCGCTGATGTGGGGTATTTAAGCCTAAGGTTGATTCTAGGGTTTGAAAAAATCTCTGCGAAAAAGGATTAGCTCTGAGTTCTCTTGCATTCAAAGAGAAGAAGAGCTATTGTAATCATCTTCCTAATACAAATCTCTCCATTGATTGCCCCGAGGACGTAGGCATTGAGGCCGAACCTTGTTAAATCTTGTCTTTGTGATTTGTGCGTTCTTCTTGGATCTATTTGGTTGTTCTTTGTGTTTGAGATCTGTGGGATTCTCTATTGTTTGGTTGTTGTGATTGGATCGCGCGCACAACAAGTGGTATCAGAGCTTCCGGGTTGCACTTGGGATTTTTCTGAGGATTCGGAGGGCTCGAGATCGGATCCGGTGGAGATCGTGTGTCGATCTCAGATCTGAGGTATTGGGTGTTCGAGGAGATCGTGTGTCGATCTCAGAAGGACTCAAGGAGGGCTCGTTGAATCCGTGGTGGAGTAGATCTGGTGAGAAACTCGATCTAGGGTTTCGAGGGACAGGTAAAAATCATATTTTTATCTGTGTATAGATCTATTTCAAGGTAGTTGATCTTCCGCGTAGATAGAGGATCAGGGAAATCTCAATGGCAGAAGTAACTGCATCTGTTAAGGCAATGAACAATCACCCAAGGATTGAAGTTGTTAAGTTTAATGGGACTAACAATTTTGATATGTGGAGATGCGAGGTTATGGATGCGCTGAATGCATCAAACCTTGAAGACACTCTCCTATTGGCGAAGAAGAAGAACACTATCACTGATGAAGACTGGGCGAAGATGAACAGATCGGCATGTGCTTGATACGTTCATGCTTGTCACAAGACATAAAATATCTTGTGCAACATGAGACGTCAGCGAAGAAACTGTGGGAAACCCTTGAAAAGAAGTACCTGACGAAGAGTGTAGAGTCCCGGTTGCAGCTTAAGAGTAAGCTGTATCAGTTTCGGATGAAGAAGGGGAGCACAGTAAATGAGCACATCAACCGATATACGAAGCTTCTTACAGATCTGCTAAATGTGGATGTCACGGTAGATGAGGAAGATAAGGCGGTCATCTTTCTGAATTCACTTCCTGCAGAGGAGTGCGAGACATTCACACTGACCTTCATTAATGGAAGGCAGAGCTTGGATTATGATGAGGTGTCATCTGCACTGATGAGTTATGAGACAAGGAAGAAGGAGAGGCATCCTTCTCAGTCAAGGTCATCGGCGGAGGCATTGGAAGTAAGAGGCAGAGGTTCATCAAGAAAGGGAAAGGAGATTAGAGGAAGATCGAAATCCAGGCCAGGTTTCAGAAATCTGAAGAGGAATCAGTGTGCCTTGTGCAAGGAACTAGGACACTGGAAAGCAGAATGCCCTAAGGCCAAAGATAAGAAGGTGGAGTCAAAGACCGAGGCGAATCTCACACAGGCGGATGGATTGGATGATGACTCTTCAGTTTTCTCTCTCTCGGTTACTACACCTACTATTAGTAACTCAGATAGTGCTGAGTGGATCTTGGATAGCGGAGCCACCTATCATGTGTGCCCGAATAGGGCCTGGTTTTCTAGCTTTGAGAAGCTGGATGGATGTTACACGGTCATGGGGGATGACCATCCGTGTAATATAGAAGGGATGGGTACAGTTCGCATCAAGATGGATGATGGGATAGTTCGAGAGTTGAAGGAGGTGAGGTATGTACCTCAGCTCAAAAGGAATCTTATCTCAGTTGGCACTTTGGAAGCATCGGGCATGGTGATATCTGTTCGAGATGGCGATCTCAGGATGATCAAGGGCTCGATGGTGGTGATGAAGGGCGTCCGCCGAGGAAATCTTTACTACTTGAAGGGTAGTATGATGACAGATCAGGTGGAGATTTCGAGTTCTTCAGATAAAGGTGGCCCGGAGGACTGGCAGGGAAAGGTCGGACACGACGACGGAAGGTCTTTGCAAGCTCCTACAAAGAAGGAATCCATGGAAGGTGCTGCTACCTGCAATTTGGAAGGTGGACACAGCGTTCTGGACAAGACGACGGTGAGATTCAGCACCAGTACTCACCACAATGAAGGTCTTCTTGATTGTGTTCACATGAGCGTATGGGGACCTGCTAAGACGGCATCGCTTGGAGGTCACAGGTACTTTGTCTCGTTTATTGATGGTTCATCTAGGCAGGTTTGGATATATCCGATGAGACAAAGGGGAGAAGCCCTAGATGTGTTGATGAAGTGGAGAGGAAGAATGGAGAGGCAGATAGGTAGGAAGATACAGGAGCTTCATATTGGTAATGTTGGAAAGGACATGTACCAGTTCCTACAATTTGGCCAGAACACAGGGATTGCAACTCACTTCACAACAGGTAAAGATGGGTTGGCTAAAGATTTAGTCCGTTCCTTGCTGGAGGAGGTTCGGAGGCTGTTGTCTAATGCAGGATTAGATAGGTCGTTTTGGGCTGAGGCGACTGAGTATGCTAGCCATCTCATGAACAGATCGACTGCAATTGGAGGTAAAGCTCCACTGAATATTTGGTCTGGAGAAGCTGCTCAAGGTCATGGTGTGCTGCGGGAGTTTGGAAGTCCGGCCTACTTCAGTGCCAAGAGTGGCAAGGTGAATCCGCGGGTAAAGAGGTTTGTCTACTTGGGTGTCAAAAGGAACAGCTACAGGTTGTGGGACCCCGAAGACAAGAAGATCGTGATGAGCAGGCATGTCACATTTGGAGAGACTTCAGTGTTGAAGTCCACTATCTCTCAACAGGTGGAGAGGACGGAGACCAAGGAAGGATTGCAGCGGGTGGAGGTTGATGCTACTCCATCATCTCCAGTTGGTTCGGCATTAGAGGAGACTTCATCGGAGGTGACACCGGGAGGAGTTCAAGATACAAAGGGTGATGCTGAACAGATTGACGACATTGTTGAGGATGTCGAGTTGTTTGCAGCTATAGGAACAAAGGTGAAACCACGCTTGTGGGAAAGAAGCATGAATCTCAAGCTTGTGATCGTGACAAGCTGAAGTTGAAGGCCGTTGCTCTCCATGATGGTCGGGAGAGGTTCATATGACTCAGTCAGACAGGTTCACTGCTGCAAATAGAGGTACCATTGTTTGAGCTTGTTGAAGCTCATTTTAATGAACTACGGTTGGCTTGATCCTTTTAGGCAAAGGTACGTAGGCAGCCATAAAGGCGCAGCCATTTGGTGATGCAACTCTTATGAAGCTATTTGGGTTCTCGAGATGTTATTTTGGATCTTCACGTAGAGGTGAAGAGTTATAGCTTATTGAAGCTTCAAGTAGAAATGGAGAGACTTCACGTAGAGGTGAAGAGACTTCATGTAGAGGTGAAGTGGTGTGGCTATTTGGATCTCACGTAATGGTGAGATGGTGTGATCTCGATGAACAGTTTATCTTCCAGTTAGAAGATGTTGAACTTGCATAAGGAGTGGTGTGCATCCAGTTAAAGCCGATGATGTTTGGTGTGTTCTACGCAGACTTGGTTAGACCGTCAGGAAGACAGGTAGACTAGATAGAGCTGGTCATTGGAGAGCCAGTGTTGGCTCATAAGGAAGTCTTCGTGAGGTCGTGAAGTTGCGGAGAGGGAGCCACGGTTAGTGATCGGCAGGTATGAAAATTCTCCTAAGGTGAAGTGCAGGGAAGGCATGTGCGATGTTTTCCAGGAATAGATGAGCTAAAGATTCCAAGCCGAGATCGTGTGTCGATTTCGCCGAGATCGTGTGTCGATTTCGACCGGTGCGCGCAAGCCGAGATCGTGTGTCGATTTCGCCAGGTGATGGACTGAGGTTCGTTGGAGTTCGGCTCAGATTTGGAAATCTTCGCCGAGGTGGAGAATTGTTGGAGGAGAGAGGATATTAAAGGAGGTGATGTCATGCCAAGTGCCGTCGAAGATCGCCAAGGAAGTCGACGATGAGAGGCAAAGGAACAGTGACAGGAAATAGCAGCAGCAGCAGAAGACAGGAGGGTCGGTCGACCGGCCCGGTCGACCGACGTGCACAACATGCACAGAGATTTGGGCGGTCGACCGGCCCGGTCGACCGAAGTGCTCTGACTGCAGGACCAAACTCTCAGGTTTTCTGGGTCGACCGGCCGTCGACCGGAATAGACTGTCTGTAATCAACCCAACTCTCGGGTTTTCTGGGTCGACCGCCGGGTCGACCGGAAGAAGGGGTCGGTCGACCGTCCCGGTCGACCGACAGTCGGGTTTTGGGTGAAATCTGCTGATCCGCTGATGTGGGTATTTAAGCCTAAGGTTGATTCTAGGGTTTGAAAAAATCTCTGCGAAAAAGGATTAGCTCTGAGTTCTCTTGCATTCAAAGAGAAGAAGAGCTATTGTAATCATCTTCCTAATACAAATCTCTCCATTGATTGCCCCGAGGACGTAGGCATTGAGGCCGAACCTCGTTAAATCTTGTCTTTGTGATTTGTGCATTCTTCTTGGATCTATTTGGTTGTTCTTTGTGTTTGAGATCTGTGAGATTCTCTATTGTTTGGTTGTTGTGTGATTGGATCGCGCGCACAACAGTGTGGTGATTGCTTGCTAGCGGTAGATCTTTTACGCTTTCGCTACCGAGTCTTTGACTTGGTGTTCCTCGGTTGTTTGATCGGTGTTAGATCATCAACAATTGGTAACAGAGCAATGGCTAGCAAGACGATCACGACAATCAAGTTCGAGGTAGAGAATTCGACAGGAAGTCCAACTTCCTGTTATGGAAGATACGAGTAACATCGTTGCTCGTGAAGGAGGGCACACACACAAGGCCCTGCTTGGTATTGAGAAGAAGCCATCAAAGATGGAGGATGATGAGTGGAATGACATCGACTTCTACACAAAGACAACGATCATACTGTGCCTATCAAATGAGGTCCTCTACAACGTGATGACCGAGAAACAACTGCTAGGTGTAAGCTGGAGAGCCTGTACATGACGAAGAGTTTGTCGAACAAGCTCTTCATGAAGAAGCAGTCATACAACCTTCAGATGAAGGAAGATACGCCTATTCTACAACATTTCAACACTTTTAATAGAGTTTTAAGCGACTTGTTAGCTCTAGAGATTAAGCTAGAAGAAGAAGACAAAGCTCTTCTGTTACTCTCTTCTCTTCCATCAAGTTATGACCACTTGGCGACCATCAGGAGACCTTAGAATTAGAACATGTCAGGCAGATGCTACAAAATAATGAGCTGATGAAGAAGACAGATCTATGGAGGAGGCCTCAGGATTATTTATCAAGGGCCAGAGGGGAAGATCAAAGAGTAAGGGACCCAAAGAGATCCAGAGGCTTCTAGCAGCTTCTCTTGCTGCTTTTGCAATAAAACAGGGCACATCAAGAAAAATTGTTTAAAATACAAAGAGATACTGAAGAGAAAAGTCGGCAAAGATTCTGATGGGGCTAGTACCAGTGGAAAGTCAGATCAAGTCGGGATTATTGAAAAAACAGATGAGGATTCATGAGATGTCTTGACAGCTGAGTCAGGAAAAGGTAAATACTCAGATGCTTGGTTATTTGACTCGTGGTGCACATATCATATGTGCCCAAAAAGGAGTGGTTCAGTACTTTTACAAGCCTTATGATGGAGGCTCTATCCTGATGGGAAATGACATTATGTGTAAAACTGTTGGCATCGACAACATCCGTATGAGGATGTTCGCTGGACAGGTTCGTACCTTCACGAACGTTCGGCACGTTCCGAATTTAAAGAAAAATCTTCTCTCGTTGGGAGCTTTGGAAGCTCGTGGGTATAAGTTTTCTTGGACAATTGGAGCAATCAAAGTTACTAAAGGTTCCATGATGATTCTCAAAGGAGAACGAACAGCAAACTTGTACAAGTTGACAAGAAGCATTATTATTGGTGATGCTTCAGCAGCAACAGAGAAGGGGATACTACAAGACTTGGGCACATGCGTCTTGAACATATGAGCGAGCGAGGTCTTCAAGTCTTACACAAAAGGAGGCTCTACCAGGTATCAAATATTGCAAACTTGATTTTTATAAATTTTGAATATGGGTAGGCAACGTAGAGTAGCTTTTTCTACATCTTAGCACAAGACAAAGGGCTTGCTAGATCTCATATACACGAATGTGTGGGGGCCTTCGCCAGTAGCATCCATTGGAGGTGCTAGGTACTATGTTACTTTTATAGATTTAAGGAAAGTTTGGGTATACTTCTTGAAGCAGAAATCGGAAGTATTTTAGAAGTTCAAGGAATGGAAAACTTTGGTGGAAAATCAAACAGGGCGGAAGGTGAAAGTTTTGAGATCCGATAATGGAGCCGAGTACACCTCCAAAGAATTCAAAGACTACTTAGCAAGCAAGGGCATCAAAACTAGCTAAGTATTTCAGGGTGACCAGAACAAAACGGAGTAGCAGAGCACATGAATCGGACACTTATAGAGCGTGCCCGCAGTATCAGATTACAGATTGACATGTCAGAAGGATTTCAGAGACATGGTGAATCATGCGAGTTATCTGGTAAATATATCACCATCAACAGCTATTGATTTTCAGATCCTAGAGGAGATATGGTGAGGAGTATCTGTAAACTATTCAATCTTATAGATTTAGTTTGGTTGATAGTCAGAAAGGAAAAAAATTGGAGTCCAAGTCTAAGAAGTGTATCTTCATCGGGTTCACCAAAGGAGTCAAAGGTTTCAGACTTTGAGATCCCGAGAAAAGAGTGCCTTTACCAGTAGATATGTGATCTTTGATGAAAATTCAATGTTGCGAGAAAAGTCAGAGACAGAGGATAAAGCACAAGGTGGAGCTTCAGACAGTTCGACAGCAGACACTCAGGAAAATGGAGTCCAGTTCTTAGATCGCCCTAAAAATCTTGAAGGGTCAGAAGAGGCCTCCTTAGATTCAGATAGAGACAAATATGAGGCTACTCAAGAGCAACCTAGACCGTTGAGGTGGTCAGTCAGAGTTATGGTGCCACCAACAAGGTATGGCTGGGATGAAGATCACGTCTCTTTCGCATTAGTAACAGAAACAGGAGAACCTGATAGTTACAGGGAAGGGTCGAGGCAGATTACCATGGCAAGTGGATTACAACCATGGAGCTAAAATGGAGTCTTTGGATAGAAATCAACACGGACGTTAGTCGATCTTTCAAAGGACTTCAAGGCAATAAATTGCAGATGGGTCTTTCGCAAAAAGGACAATGAGTAATATAAGGCAAGGTTAGTTGTCAAAGAATATGCTCAGAAGAAAGGTATTGACTATAATGAGATTTTCTCTCCTATAGTCAAGCATACATCTATTCAGATGTTATTGGCGATAGTTGCTCAATTTGATTTAGAGTTAGAGCAGATGGATGTTAAAACAACGTTTATGTACGGTAAGCTGGAGGAGAAGATATACATGAAACAACCTGAAGGTTACATTCAGGAAGGTAAAAAAACAAGGAGTATCTTCTAAAGAAGTCCCTCTTTGGACTTAACCAGTCTCCCAGGCAGTGGTACAAACGGTTGACTCTTTTATGATTAAGGCCAAATACAACCGATGTAAGCATGATAGTTGTGTCTATTTCAAGCGGAGTAATGATCTGACATATTTGTTGTTATATGTGGATGTTATGCTGATTACTGCGAGAAACAAGACACATGTTCAAAAGCTTAAAGCTCAGCTGAAGAAGGAATTTGACATGAAGGATTTGAGAGAAGCCAAAAAGATCTTAGGTATGGAGATCACTCGAGATAGAAGCACATGCAGACTTTGGCTATCTCAGGAGAACTATATTCTCAAAGTGTTGGAGAGATTTAACATGGCAGAGTAAGACCAGTCACCACTCCTTTGGCAGGTCACTTCAAATTATCATCCAAGTATTGTCCATAATCACCGGAAGAGGAGGAAGAGATGTCTCGAGTACCATATGCTAGTACGGTGGGATAATCTATGTATGCTATGGTCTGCACTAGGCCTGACTTAGCCTATACGGTTGGTGCAGTAAGTCGGTTCATGTCAAATCCAAGAAAGCAACATTGGGAAGCAGTAAAGTGGGTGCTACGATATCTGTAAGGGACTGCGAGACTAGGCTTGGTGTTTCAGAGATTGAAAAAGGGAAAGCCTAGGTTACTACAAGGCTATGTTGATGCAGACTATGCAGGAGATCTTGATCAGTGAAGATCTACGACGGGCTATGTGTTCACAGTAGCTGAGTGCGGCATTAGTTGGAAGGCAGAGTTGCAAGATATAATTGCTCTTTTAATGACAGAAGCGGAGTACATGACTGCAGTTGAGGCGTCAAAGGAAGCTTTATAGTTCAGAGGATTGGTTGAGACGTTTAGTATCATACAAGATTCAGTTCGGGTTCATTGCGATTGCCAGAGTACTATTCATCTAGCTAAATATCGCAGGGATCACAAGGGGACGAAGCACATTGATGTGAGATTTCACAAGATACGTCGGTGGGTCATGGATGATAAGGTGATCGATTTGATAAAGATCAGCATGAAGAAGAATCCAGCAATATGATGACGAAGACCATTCCGATGGAGAAGTTCAGAGCATCTCTAAACTTCATCAAGGTTCTCCAAAGGTAAAGTGACGAATAGGCTTTTGGGAGGGAGCCATGTGAAGTCACAAAAGGGGGAAGAAAGGAAGGCGAATGAAGTAGAGGCTAATTTCTACGGAGGCACTCAATGAACATGAGTCAAGGTGGAGATTGTTAGTATATGGAGTGCCTCATATTCATTGAAGAAGAATTTAAGTTTTTGACAGTTTTCTAATACGAATCTGTCTCTTATTTTGGTTTGGATACGGGTTTCCTATTTCTCTAAAATGGTGCTGCTTTGAGTTCGTGTTGGATTAGGATCATCCTAGATGCCTATATAACCCCTCAGGGGTGGCCTTTTGAATGTGTGTCAAGAATTCAAGAGAAATTCAAGAATTCCACCATTGAGAGTTGTGAAAGAGATCTCATTATAACTCTTGTATTTTCTTCAATAAATATTTCTCCCCTTCTCCCTGTGGACGTAGGCACATTGTCGAACCACGTTAAATCTTGTGTTCCTTGGTTGTGTGGTGATTGCTTGCAATTTTCTACGCTCTCGTTTTCGCTGCCGAGTCTTCAACTTGGTGTTCCTCTGTTATTTAATCGGTGATAGGTCATCAACATAAATCACCATTGTAACACACACAAAATAGTGAATTCCTCCTCTCTCCTCCTCATGGTTTTCCCGTCACCTAAAATCGAGTCTCATCTGCTTATTGTGTGGAATTTTTATTTCCTACTTTACATTAGATAGATCCCTTTTTTACTTGTGGTGTGAGATCGACCGTTCGATTAATCGCATAGGAAAATCTCTACCATAATTAATATTAGATATTTTTTTAGATAATTATTAACATCTATACTTATCAAATAAAATCTACTGCACGGTAAAATTTAGTCTTAAAAATCAATGTTTTAAAAGAGGGGAAAAAGCAAAGCGACCTTCTAGGCTAGCCACTTAGGCGGTGAAATCTCTTTAGACTTGTAGTTAGCCATATGAGTTTAAATTTTTGTTGATTGTATCTCATTTACTTTTAGTTGTTATTCTACTATTTCAATTTGTCTCACTTCTAGACAAGTAGGTAAAGATTTTGAGTGTATAAACATCTTATAGTGGTTTACCTGTGAGTGAATTAGTACTAATGGTATAATTAGGGGAAGAAACCAGTCAAGTTTAGACCCATATGTAATTGTTTATATTAAAAACAAAATTGAGAAAAGAGAGAAAATAGTTTAATAGGTAGAAAATTAGAAGAAAACATAAAAACGGTAAAACTGAGAGACAATAGACAATAGAGATAGAGATTGAAAGAAAACCATGAGAAAACAAACTGAAAAAAGAGATTGAAAGAAAACTATGAAAAATGAGAAAAACATGAGAAAACAAACAAACAAGAATATAGATAGAAAAGTGAAGAAATTCAAACTGAAAAGAAAACTAAGAAAAAAGTGTCGGGAAATAAAAAGAAAAGGAGAAACAATAGGAAAAAAGAAACAAGAGAATATATTAAGGACAAGGAGAAATGATAAATAAAGAAAATAAGTAGAGGAAAATTTTAGCATAAGAAAGAAAAATAAGTTTGACCTGGCTGTCTGTACATATTTGTTTTTCAAAGAACTTATTTTTGTGAAATTTATGTGATTTAATTAAAGATAAAAAGATAAGTTTTCAATCCCTATATAAGTTTGACCTGGCTGTCTGCCGGTCAACCGGATGATCGACCGAGGCAGACGTCGGTCGACCGGTCCGGTCGATCGATGTGCACAGACGTGCACAAGCCATTTAGCTGGAAGGCCGGTCGACCGACCCGGTCGACCGCCAGAGAGCTCTGCTCTCTGAAAATGGCCCCAGTCGACCGGGCGGTCGACCGATAGAGAGCCGCTGCTCTCTATATCCAGTTCCGGTCGACCGAGCAGTCGACCGGTGGCTCAACGGTCATAAAAATGACCGTTGGCCGGTCGACCGGGCGGTCGACCGGAAGGTCATTCTGACCTTTCCAGATAGCCAACGGCCAGAATTTTTGAAGGCTATAATATGCCTTCTCTTGAGCTGTCTTAACCAAGTTTTTTAAGAGCAAAAATTCTCATCTTCTTAAGTGTTTTAGCAACAAGTTTTAAAAGAATTTTGGGCTTAAAGATTTTATCTTTATTTGTTTTTAAAGGGTTGAAAAATTAAGAAAAGGAGAAGTCTTTGGGAGTTGTTTTGATCTTCATTTATATTTCAATCTAGAGTTTTTCTCAAGAGTTTTTCTTTGTAATTTTGATTTTCAAACTCTTTATTTTCTCACACTTGAACTATCTTATCTATCCTATCTATAGGATCCAGTTTTTTGAGGAAATTGATTTGTGATTTAGTGAGACCACCAAGAGTTGTAACCTTCTTTTATTTGTGTTGGTATCCCTCTTGTGTAAAGGTGATTGTGAAGGTGATTTGGTTGTGTTGGTATCCCTCTAAGGGTAGAGGTGATTGAGGTTGTTATTTGGCTTTGAACCTTATCTCTCTAGTGAGAGGTGATTGTGGAGGAGTGTTTAAGTTTGTTGGTATCCCTCTAAGTGTAGAGGTGATTATGATTAGTGTTTGGCTAAGTGTCCATCCCTCTAAGTATAGAGGTGATTGTTGTTGTGCATTGCCTCTTGTATAGAGGTTGTGTTAGTTGAGAGATGAGTTGTGTACTCTAAAGTTGTGTTACTCAAATCCTCCGTGGAGGTTCCCTGTGTGGGAAGTCTTGTATGGACGATATAGTAGAAATCCTTCTATGTGAAGGCGGGAACGTAGAGCAGTGACTCGAACCTCGAAACATATCTTGGTGCTTGCGTTTGATCCACTATCTCTAAACTCTCTCTCTTTTATATTGTGTCTTGCTTTATTTCATATTGTTCATATCATGTTTATATGCTTGGTATTGCTTGTGTGTGCCCATACTTGTGTTCAACCAAGAGAGCTTTACATAGCACCTCAACTCTTATTTAGAGGAATTTAGAGGAGATAGTCTAGAGCCCTTCACCGAGAATTCAGCTGCACTCTTTGGTTACACTAAGTGTGTTACAATTTGTTTTAATTCCAAATATTTGTCATTAGATTAGCCATACATCTATTCACCCCCCTCTAGGTGTCTTTTCAATTGGTATCAGAGCCTACACTCCTGATATTAGGTTTAACTACCTAAGAGTGAGATCTTGGTTTGCTAATCTTGATTTGCATTTGCACACATACTTGTTTACTCACACTCATGGATTACCTTGCCCCTCCTATGTTTGTTGCTTCTAACATCAATGTATGGAAGATTAAGATAAGTATGTATCTCAAGACCCTAGGTTTGCATGTTTTCCTTGCCGCTACCAAGAAATCCTATCTTAGTAGTAGCAAGCATATAGAGGCCAATGCACAAGCCCTAGAGGCACTTAGGCAAGCATTAAGCAAAGAATATTTGTCTATAATTTCTCATTGTGATTCCGCTTTTGCAGTGTGGAACACCTTGACCTCTCCAAAGCTTCAAACGTCAAACATTGTGGAGAAGAAATCTAGTGAGGATGAATCCGAACAGCTTGCTACATGGTCTAAGGGAATGATTCCCTTGAGGTAAATTCAGAAACTCAACTAGATGATTGTGCTAGTTCTTCTGGTAATGATTATATTGATGATGATGCTTTAAATGAAGAACTATCTATTGTTTATGAAAATTTGCTTAAAAAATACCAACTCTTGAAAAAGAAAACTTTTACAATATAAGAAGAAAATAAGGATTTGTTTTCAAAACTTGATTTGGCTTTGTAAGAGAAGGTTGAGATTTCAAATGAAAGGGAGTCATTGAATCCCGACTCGATCTTGTTTTAAATGAAAATAAATTTTAAAAAAAAAAAAATAATTGTAATGATGTTTTGAAGAATAATGAGATTTTGTCTTCAAAACTTGATATTGCTTTAAAATAAAACCAATGTTTGAAAAACAAAATTGCTTCTATTTTAAAAGAATTGGATTTGATTTCTAATGAAAATAAATCTTTAAAAATAATTTGTCTTCACATGTTTGCCATGCTAGTATTGTTTCACCGTCTAGTGTTTCAATTACATGCTCCATTTTATCTTCAAGCATTAAAAATGATATATGTGTGTTGAAGAAAAGTGTTGATTGTTTGGGCTCCACTTTGAGCCAATGTGCCATGAACCACACACGGTTGGAATCCATGTTTCGAAAGAAACAAGTTCCACATATGCATGCACATCATACACGGCATACACATGCATATCATGTTCACACACATGACACTAGGTATGCTAATGTGTACACTTGTACACATTGTGGACGTAAGGACCACCTTGCAAAGTTTTATTATGATAGAGTATATAAGGTAAATTTTGTAAATAAGTTTGTTTGGGTTAGGAAAGGTGCAACCCCCATGGACCTAATAGAGTATGGGTACCAAAATTCACTCTTATTTTATTTGATGTAGGTGTGGGCTCTCACATGACGTGAGAGGTATTGGTGCCTTGAGGTGAATGCGTTCCGAGGTATATGGTGACACTTTTAGATACATCACTTTCAAGGAGAGTTTGGTGGGAGGACCACCATGGTTTGGAGATCTAGAGATAAGCCCTAATGGTTTTGGTAACTATCTCTAACTCTCATTTAGTTTACATGCTTTTATTATTAATTTTTAGCATGTTTTGATTTTTCATGCTCATTATGTTATATGCCATGATTATTAGACTTATGACGTACATGTATAGTAATTGAGATACACCCATGTTTATATGACTTATATTTTTATATTCTCATTTTAGTTTAACTATTGTGTACATCATAACTTTAAGACATGTGCATATACATAATGATAATATTGGTTTTGTTTAGGATCTTGCACTTCATAGTTTTGATTACATGTTTGGATGTAACCTTCATTAAAACTTGTGTATATACTTGTACAACAAATGAGCCACATTTGATTTTTGTATATTTGTGCTTAATTGCCCATTTGTACCCATTAGATGTACTAGTATAGCCTAATTTTGATGATTCTTGCATTTCAACGTGTATTCCCTATTTTTGGACATGTTTTTTATGATAATGTATTTTAACTTCATGTATATGTTAATTCTGCCAAAACAATTGGATATACATGTATACTCTTGAGTCACTTGCTTTTCATGTAAATTCTTTTATGAACTCATTTGTGTTTAGGGATATGTATGTATACTTCAAGTTTAGACAAAACATACATATGCCTTGAAGTTTGTACTATTTTGATGAAAATAAATTTTCATGTTTTTTATGTTTATAAAGGAATTTCATTTGAGTTTAAATGTCTTACTCCATAATTTTGTTGATTACATGACTTTTTACACTCTATGTTTGATGTTTACTCATGATTTGTTTTCATGAGATTATATGAGCTTTATTGCTATTTGAGTATTGATGATCGTGTGATTTTCATGTTCCATGGATATATTATTCCTGACTTGAAGGACTTCGTACTAGTTTTCAAGATTATCATAAAACTAGTTGCGAGTTCTTCATTTCGGTAGAGTTTTCAAACTTGTTAAATTATTTTCAAACTCATATTTTTGAAAACCCCTACCATCTAAGGGCGATCGGCTGGGTGACCATGCCTTGTATACTCAAATTGAATATCCTTTTAACATGTGCATGAAAGGGAGGTAGTATGAGTTATACACTTGATCCTCATTATATTTTCAATTGGTATCACAATTGATAATTTTTGTATACTCATACATGTTTTCTATATATGTATGCTTCACATTTCAATAATATCAATTTCAATTAGTATTTTCATTTTCATACATATATATGATTTGATTGTGCTTGATTTACAATATCCTTACTTATTTAAAGCACAAATTATGTTTATGCTAAGCTAGTTCTTGATGTCAATTATTTTTCAATTGGTATCTCATACAAGCTTATGCATTATTTTTATTGGTATTTCATAACGGGGGAGAAAATTCATGTTTTATCTTTCAATCGGTTTCGTTTTCAATTGGTATCATACTCTCATTTTTTATGATGAAAAATACTTTGATATATGCTAACATTTTCAATATTGGTATCAAGAATCTTAAATTAGTATTATTCTCATTTGGTATCTCTATTGCAAAATGATTTGTATTTATCCAAAAATTTGGTTCTTACTTACAATTGATATCAATAAATTTGGTTTTTACTTTTCAATTGGTATCAAGATTTATAATATATATATATATATATATATATATATATATATATATATATATATATATATATATATATTTCAATGGTATAAAAAACATACAATGTTTCATTTTCTTTTGGTATCAAAATTTACAAGATATTTTCAATTGATATCTTTTGGTATCTTAAAAATTTTGTTTATTTTCAATTGGTATTGTTTTGATATGTATTGCCTATATGCAAGGGAAGCTTAACAACTCTTTATATATATATATATATATATATATATATATATATATATATATATATATATATATATATATATATATATTCATGTTGAGTGTATTTTGTATTGAGGAGCATCACATCTCCTTTTATATATTGTATATCTTACGTTATGTGATTAGGGTTTATGTTGGCCCAAAGGCCTTCCACCCTAGTTTTGATGATGATCAACTCATGTAGTTATGTTTACTAATATTCTTGTGATTTTAAGTTTCAGATCATTAGCAAGATATTAGTTGGTGATTAGCTTCAACAAAGGTGTTTAAAAGCTTTTCATGGTGATTCCAGGGCCAAAGCATCAAGATCATACCTTGCCTAGCTCATGGATCACGGTGTTTAGACCAAGTCACCTTGAAGATGAAGATCGTCAAGAAGACTTAGGTATCCATAGTTTAGAGTATGTTTTAGATCCATTTGTAAAGCTTAGTATAGTTGATATGCTCAAGTGCACAACACACACAAGATTTATGTTTTGGATTTGGTTTTCATGAATAGTTTGATCAAAACAAATTTAAATAGTTTTTATGTATATTAGATATGTTCTAGATATACATACATGCTTTTAACTTCCTAGACAAACTTATTTTGACTTTCCTATTCATGTATTGAAAATCAAGTTTGATAAAAATACAAGTTTTGTTTTTGATAAAATTTGCAAGACTCAAAAATGAATTGATATGATTGATATATGTCTTGAAATTTTATCACAAGTTTGTGTTTCAATAAAAAATGTTAAAACAAGTTTTGTGGATTTTTAGTAGACTTAAAAGATTTTTCAAAATATTTTTAAACTGTTTTTCGGACCCAGTTTTCTGTTCCAGGCTTCAACCAGTCGACTAAGTCAGTTTAGTAGTCGACTTGGGAAGAAGTCGGTCGACCGGGCCGGTCGACCGACGTGCACAGATCTGTGCACGTTTGGCAGCACTGGGACGGTCGACCCGGCGGTAGACCGGGTCTGAGAGCAGTGCTCTCTGTTTGTTTGGGTCGACCGTGCCGGTCGACCGTGTTTGCCTAACGGTCACATTTCTGACCGTTGGCGGTCGACCGTTAGCCTGTCAGGCTGCCAGCTCAGCCTAACGACTAGTTTTCTGATGGAGGTATAAATACCCCATCTCTTGGGCTATTTTGATAAGACTTTTGACAAGAAAAATTTCAGAGTTTGTTTAGTGTTTAAGCAAGTTTTCAAAAGAGTTTTTGAGCCAAAAAGATTTCATCTTTATTGTTTTGGGTTTTTGGAAAATCAAAGAAAATAGGAATTTGAGATATTTGTATTGGTTTTCATTCTCTATCTTTTACAAGAGTTTTCCCAAGTATTTTCTTGTTGCTTGTTTCCAAAACCACCTTGATTTCCACACTTGAGCTATACCTTCTATTCTAATCTATTTAGATCTTATTTTGTAGAAAAGAGAAAAGAAAGAGAGATTGTTTGTGGTCTTTGGAACCACTTGTTGTAAACACCCTTGATCTTTTGTTGAATCCCTCTTGGTAGAGGTGATCGGGTGATTGGTTTGCTCCCTCTAGTGAGAGGTAGAGTTTGGTTGTAAACCCTCTTCGGTAGAGGTGTTTGTTGGTTGTTTGCTACGGGCCTACCCCTCGGTTGTGAGGTGGTGTTTGAGAGAGGAGTTCAGTACTCCCTTGTTGTACAAATCCTTCTCGGTGAAGGTTCCCTCGATGGGAGTCCTCGGTGGACATTATAGTAGATTGGAAATCCTACACGGTGGTGTAGGCGGGGATGTAGAGCAAGGTGCTCGAACCTCGAAACATATCTTTGCCTTTGCGTTTGATCCACTTGTCTCTCTAACTCTCTCTCATTTATTTGTGCAAATCATCATTCATATCATCATATCATATTTGCTTGTGTTGAGCATAGTTCATATTGTCATATCATATTTATTTGCTTGTGTTGTGCCTTGCATAATTCACATTGCTATATCTTGTATATGCTTAGTTGTTTGTGTGTGCCTCACTTGTACTTAATCAACAAGAGCTTCACATAGCACCTCAACCCATTCAAGGGGAATCAGAGGAGTTAGTTGATTAGTCTACGATTATGCATTATTATATCGCATTCTCTCACAGTTTTAATAAATAAATAGTCGTCTTAATCGTGTTTTGGTCTTAATTGCAGGTAGATCCAAAGTCCAAGGGCAAAGAGGGAATAAGAGCCTAATTCATCCCAATTTATGGTAATTAATCCCGCAATTACTTGGAGGCCAAGCAAAGGATTTTCTAGAACATGCATTGAATCTAGACTCCTGAGCTGTCAGACAAATCGTCGGGCGAAAATACCAGAATTAGGATATATCTGGAAGCAGCTAGAAGCCAGATGGAGCCCCTGACGAAATCCAGAGATTTAATTCTCTGGAATTGCTGAGATTCCACGGCAAACTTGGAGAAAACGCGGCAAAGTAGTGGAACCACGCGTCGATTTTCGACGCGTGGCCCCGTCTCGTCTTCTAGATCCTTCTGAGCCCTATAAATAGCCCTGCAGAGAGCCAGAGCGAGAGCAGATTTCGTTTTTAGGAGTAGGTGCAGATTTTAGGAGTAGTGTAGGTGAGTGTTCTTCATTTCTTGTATTTTCTTTTCTTTTTAGATCATTGTAGTAGGGCTGAGTGATTCATAGAGAGAGAGATTGAGAGGGATTGATGTAATAGAGAGTGACACTCTATGTAAAGGTGCCTCCTTTCTCCTCCATTGTAATCTCCTTCACCTTCTAACATGATTTCTTGCTAGTTTTTCTTCTCATGGCAATCTAACTACTAACCACTAACCATCTAACCACTTACTTGATAATCCACATGAATCGGGTTGCCTCTACAAGGCCTTGTTCTTGCAAAAGCCATTGAGGGCCAAAGATGATAGGTTCTAACATCTAACTTGCTAACTTGCTAACCAAGCTAACTCTCTTTTATTTCATGCTCTTTTATTTCATGCTAGTAGTGTAATGAGTGATGCTTGTATTAGCTTGTTCTTGATGCAATGTTTTGATTGTTATGAACCATCCATGAGCCATGCTTTGTATCGTCTCTTTGGAGCCAAGGATTGTGATGGCGAAGGATCAAAATGTGAGGCAACTATCTCGAAGAGGTTAGCATGGTTAGTGGAGCATTTAGTAGTTAGTAGCCATGAGTTTTCTTTTAGCTTGTTTTAGAAATCATTTTCAAGTATCTTTTGTTCATTTCCATCGTTGTTTTCACCGTCTTCTTTGTTCACCTTTGTTCCATCTTCTTTTCTAATCGCTTTCCAAACCACTTCTCTTTTGTTTTTCTTCGACGTTTTCATCGCCTTCTTCACCTACCACATTCTGGATTTCCTTTTCTTTTCTTTTTCATTCTTTCAACAAAGAAGAAGTGTTAACAACTGACGTGAATAGAGATTGTTAATGCTTCTATCGCCTCCCTTCCCTGTGGATTCGACCCGTTAAGCCAATGCTATAACGGAAGTATTGAGGGTACATTAGCACATTCGAGCTTTTCATTGATTTTACATAAAACACACTTTTGAGTGCTAGTTTCCCCACCGATCAAATTTTGGCGCCGTTACCGGGGAAGGGAATGGTTTTGTTTTCACGTTTTTGTTAACATTGTCTTCTCTGTTTTGGTGTGCAGGACAAGATTTACAGGTGCTTAATATTGCAGTACATAAACTAGCTTTGCATCTCCCTGCTCTTGAAAGCAGGGCCCCAGATTCCAAGAAAGCCGCGTAACCGCGACATTTGCCGCGAAAACGCGGCCATTTTGTGATGATTGTAAATTTTGTTGTTCTGGGATGTGTGAATTGTAATAGCTAGTGGATTTGTGCTGCTATCTTTTTTGCTTTGATTGCCTTCACACCATAATAAATAAAAGAACTAAAATACGGTATTTGGACGCCTTTAAAACGGTTTAGACATTTGCATTTAGGCACGTGTCAATTCAATTCCAAAATACTGTATTTTGTTCTGTTGTTGTGATCTGGATGGAGATGTACATATGGCATTGCATATAGCATAGGACAACACGTGGGTGATTTATCGCTTTGTGTTATATTCTTGTCTATATTGCACACTTGCACGAATTGAAATTAAGGGCAAAACCCAAACAAGATAAGGTGGGATTTAATCACCCTTCCTTAGCCCAAAATCATCTCCCCACTCACACAACCCAAGCCCTAATAAAATTTGAATAGACGTTGGCCCCTAGGGACATTTCATCTAGGTCTAGGTCAACCCTTCTATAGGCTTGGTTTTGATTTTTTGTTTTCTTTTTGTTTGTTGTTTGATTCTTTCTTTTTTGTGATTTTTTGTGTGAAATGGCATTCAACAATAACAATTCTTTCAATCCAACATGAATCCATATTTTCACACAGACTCCATTCTATTCGGATAATTCCAACACGGTGTTTTACAATATGCACCAACCAAATACACCGGGTTGGCCTTATCCGAATCAATACAACCCATACCCACATTCTTATGACTATAATTTTCAAAATAATTTCAACTCGTCACAGAGTCATTGGGGATTCAAGTCTCCCGAGCTACATTTTCAACCTCCTTGTCCACCATGTCCACCTCGTCCACAATATACATTCCCCGATTTGCTTCCTATACTCCTTTTTCTGGAACTCCTATTAAAGAAAAATCTAAGAGTATAGAAGCCAATCTATAAGAGGCCGAGCAACATCTTCAGGAAACATTGACCTCTCCAATTCCACCACATTTTCAAGATACATACTCAGTTTCACCAGTCGAAAATAGAACACCATCAATTTTGGAAATGAGTATGCGTGAGTCCAAACAAAAATCACAAAATTTAAGGGACTCACAATTTCACCACCAATTCCAAAACACCACTTCATCTTTTCAACAAAATGATGAACCTATCAATTATGTAAAGATGCTTGAAGCCATGACTCAGACTCAAAATGCTCGTAATCGTGACATAGATATGATGGTCGAAAGTCTCCGTTCTCATCGTTCGACCATTTCTAATGTCACTAATCATTCTGTCAGAGCCAAAGAGTCATGTTGTTTTGAAAATCAAGATTCAATTTTAGCACACCCACCTGAACCTGTCCAAACTTCAGATCCCATTGACATTTTGGAAAGTTATCCTTTTCCTGAAATTGAACTTGAGCATGAATATGATCATGAAACTCAAATTAGTGATTCAATTCTACTTCCTGATTTAATTATGACTCCAGTGTCTTCACCTGATTTCACTTCATTTCCCGAGTCAGTATTGGATCCAGTGCCTATCCATTGTGAAAGTGAATCACCAATCTCTTATGATGATCATATTGAACTTGACCAATTTCATACTTTTGAAAGTCCCATTGATAAATTGGCAAGTTCTCATTTTTGTGGAATTGAACTGAATGAGGAATGTGACTTTGATCCTCCAATTTGTGATCTTGTTCAAATTCCCGAATCACTATTGACTCCTGTTTTGTTACCAAATTTGAGCAACATTTTAGAGTCAGTTTTGATTCCCATACCTGTCATTCCTGAACTTGAATCACCAATCATAGATAGTCACATTCCATCATGGGGAATGATTGTGGACTTGAGCTTCATTTCCTTGATTTGGACCCACTTCCTGAACCGATCTCGACTCCCGAACTTTTACTTGACTTGAGTCATTTTTCTGAGTCGATATTAGTTCCTATATTTCCTGAGTCCAAATCAATCATTCCATTATGGGATAAGGTTGTTGATAAATTTGACTCCGAAATTATTTTGAAAATTTAGAAATTAGATGGGGTAAAACTGTTATAAAAATCATGCATGCATACATCTTTTTAGTGGGTTGTATCATGGAGTCTCTGGTGGGTTCCTCCGGACTCCACGCAAGAAAGATTGGGCCGCCTTTCGTGGACCAATCAGACCGCCACCGGAACCACCACATTAAGGTAATTTTTCTTCCCTCTCTATTTGTTTCATGCTTACATATATCACGATGCATTGAGGACAATGCATGAGATAAGTGTGGGGGAGGGTTTACTAACATAGAGTTTTTAGATTTTCTTTCTTTTACACTTCTTTTAGGATACTTTTAGAAATCTTTCCTTTTTGTATAGTAATTTTTCTCTTCCTTTAAAAACTTTTTGAAATAAGAGACAAAGTTTTGATCTATTTTTAAGAAAATTGAGATGATCTTAGGAATTAAGGAAGCCTTAATTATGACATCTTAAACCTAGTTGAAATAATAGATCTTATTTAAAATTATAGGCTAAGTAAGATAAATTGGAGAGATATTCTTATCTTGAATTGTTGCCTTAGATAGTATGCATTTCACACTTACACAATTTTTGGGATGGAAACAAAGACCTCAAAAGCAAAAAAAAATATATAAATAAAAAAAAAATATATATATAAATAAAACATCACTTATTAAGCTGGATAATTATGCCTCAAGAAGCATGATTATTCACGCCTAACGGTGGTCAAAAGAAGCAAATAATCCCTCTTAGTTTTGTGGCCTTGTTTACTTGAGTCCTTAAACCCGAGGGATGTTTTCTCATCTGGTGCCCTAGGACCATCTGGTTTGGGAGTCATCGGTTATAGGCTCGCTACATGGGTAAACTAGAAAGCCTAAACTAAGGGAAGAAGAAAAAAAAATAGAAAAAAAAGAATAAATAAATGGCTTGATGGTTAGAGTTGAAATCCCAGAAATCTTCACTATCACAAAGTGCATATTATCTAGGTATTATAAAAGATAAAATATTCAATCCAATTTTGAATTCTTACCTTAATTGAAGATAAGATCTTGCATAGAGACTAAGTTTAAGGAAGAATGATTGTGGTGGACTTATGACCTTAGATCACTTATATTTTTGCAAAATATTTCATAAACTTGTCTCTCCTTCAAAATGTGTTTTCAAAATACTAACATTTGTCTTCTTTCTTTATGGATTTTATGGGTGCAATCCGCTGAAAACCCTCAGGAGACAACACTCCTCCTCTAGGGTAACCTAGAGGTTTAACGGCTTGTTGCACACGCTCAGTGCAATCGCGTCACCTGCGAAAGTGGTGTAATAACCTTTGTAGTATAGTTTTTCTTTTCTTGTTTTGCTCGGGACGAGCAAAAGAATAAGTGTGGGGGTGTGATTAGTCTACGATTATGCATTATTATATCGCATTCTCTCACACATTTTAATAAATAAATAGTCGTCTTAATCGTGTTTTGGTCTTAATTGCAGGTAGATCCAAAGTCCAAGGGCAAAGAGGGAATAAGAGCCTAATTCATCCCAATTTATGATAATTAATCCCGCAATTACTTGGAGGCCAAGCAAAGGATTTTCTAGAACATGCATTGAATCTAGACTCCTGAGCTGTCAGACAAATCGTCGGGCGAAAATACCAGAAATAGGATATATCTGGAAGCAGCTAGAAGCCAGATGGAGCCCCTGACGAAATCCAGAGATTTAATTCTCTGGAATTGCCGAGATTCCTCGGCAAACTTGGAGAAAACGCGGCAAAGTAGTGGAACCACGCGTCGATTTTCGACGCGTGGCCCCGTCTCGTCTTCTGGATCCTTCTGAGCCCTATAAATAGCCCTGCAGAGAGCCAGAGCAAGAGCAAATTTCATTTTTAGGAGTAGGTGCAGATTTTAGGAGTAGTGTAGGTGAGTGTTCTTCATTTCTTGTATTTTCTTTTCTTTTTAGATCATTGTAGTAGGGCTGAGTGATTCATAGAGAGAGAGATTGAGAGGGATTGATGTAATGGAGAGTGACACTCTATGTAAAGGTGCCTCCTTTCTCCTCCATTGTAATCTCCTTCACCTTCTAACATGATTTCTTGCTAGTTTTTCTTCTCATGGCAATCTAACTACTAACCACTAACCATCTAACCACTTACTTGATAATCCACATGAATCGGGTTGCCTCTACAAGGCCTTGTTCTTGCAAGAGCCATTGATGGCCAAAGATGATGGGTTCTAACATCTAACTTGCTAACTTGCTAACTTGCTAACCAAGCTAACTCTCTTTTATTTCATGCTCTTTTATTTCATGCTAGTAGTGTAATGAGTGATACTTGTATTAGCTTGTTCTTGATGCAATGTTTTGATTGTTATAAACCATCCATGAGCCATGCTTTGTATCGTCTCTTTGGAGCCAAGGATTGTGATGGCCAAGGATCAAAATGTGAGGCAACTATCTCGAAGAGGTTAGCATGGTTAGTGGAGCATTTAGTAGTTAGTAGCCATGAGTTTTCTTTTAGCTTGTTTTAGAAATCATTTTCAAGTATCTTTTGTTCATTTCCATCGTTGTTTTCACCGTCTTCTTTGTTCACCTTTGTTCCATCTTCTTTTCTAATCGCTTTCCAAACCACTTCTCTTTTGTTTTTCTTCGACGTTTTCATCGCCTTCTTCACCTACCACATTCTGGATTTCCTTTTCTTTTCTTTTTCATTCTTTCAACAAAGAAGAAGTGTTAACAACTGACGTGAATAGAGACTGTTAATGCTTCTATCGCCTCCCTTCCCTGTGGATTCGACCCGTTAAGCTAATGCTATAACGGAAGTATCGAGGGTACATTAGCACATTCGAGCTTTTCATTGATTTTACATAAAACACACTTTTGAGTGCTAGTTTCCCCACCGATCATTAGTCCAGAGCCCTTCACGGAGAATTCGGCTACACTTGTTGATTGTATTAAGTATGTTGCAAGAATTTGCATTAGCTTCCGCATTTAGCGCATTTAGTTCCTAGATTAGCAAGTACACCTATTCACCCCCCCTCTAGGTGTTTTTTCAATTGGTATCAGAGCTAGTGCTCCTGATACTTAGGCTTAACATCCTAGGAGTGAGATCCATTTGTTTGCTAATCTCATTTGCATTTTCTTGTTTGCACTCTTATAGTTTACCATGGACTTCATGACCCCACCTAGCTTTGACCCTTCCAACATTGTTGTTTAGAAGTATAGGATGTCCATGTACCTAAAGACCCTAGGTTTGCATGTCTTTCTTGCGGCCACCAAGAAATGCTATATTGGAGATCGCAATCATATAAGCCCTTGAGGCCATTAGAAGCACATTACCTAAAGACTATCTTTTATGTGTTTCTAACTTTGATTCCGCTTTTGTAGTGTGGAACAAATTGACAACCACCATCACCTCCAAGCTTCAATTGCCAATTCAACCGGAGGAGTCTAGTGGAGAATCCGAGTCTCAATGCTTAATGATCCAAGGGAATGACTCCCTTGAGGTACATTCGGAACCCCACTTAGATAATGATGATTGTGCTAGTTCTTCAAATGATTATGTTGATCCCCATACTTTGAATGAAGAACTTTCTATTGTTTGTGAAAAATTAATTGAAAAATATAACTTGTTGAAAAAGAAAAGTCTAGGCCTTAACAATGATAATAAAAATTTGATTGCTAGACTTGATGTTGTTTTGCAAGAAAAGGATGAGATTGCTAATGAAAGGGACTCATTAAAATCTCAACTAGACCTTGCCTTAAAAGAAAATAAATTTTTAAATCTAAAAATAATTGTGATAATGTGTTGAAGAAAAATGAGTTTTTATCTTCAAAAATTGATTTTGTTTTAAAGGAGAATGTTGCTTTGAAAAATAAAAATATTTCTATTTCAAATGAGTTAAATGTTTGTTTAAAGAAAAATGATTGTTTGAAAAATAAGATTGATGCACATGTTTGCCATGCTAGGGTAGTATCACACACTTCACCTATTGCATGCCACACTTCTTCTTCTAAGATTAATGATGATATTTCTTTGCTTAAGAAGAAGGTTGATTGTTTGGGCTCCACTATGAGCCAATGTGCCATGAACCACTCACGTTTAGAAACTTGGTTCGAAAGAAACAAGTTCCATTCTTTATGCATGCACACCCTCCACGGCATACACATGCTCCTCACGGACACCATCACACTATGTATGCTCATGTGTACACTTGTACACATTGTGGACGTAAGGGCCACCTTGCTAAATTTTGTTTTGATCGTATACATGATTGTAATTTAGCAAAGAATTTTGTTTGAGTTAGAAAAGGTACTAACCCCATGGACCCAAAAGAGTATGGGTACCAAAGATCATCCCTCCTATTTTTGATGTAGGTGTGGGCTCTCACATGACGTGAGAGTTGCCGTACCTTGGAGTGGATGCGTTCCGAGCTTCATGGAAATCTATTGGATGAATCACTTTCAAGGGAAGTTTGGTGGAGAAGACCACCATGTTTTGGAGATAAGGAAAAGTTGCCTTCTAGGTTTTGATAACGATCCCTAACTCCTATTTATTGTTTTCATGCTTTTAATATTCATTGTTTATAGCATGTTTCATTGTTTAGTGATTAGTATGAAAATGCCATGTTAATTAGATTCTTGACATACATGTATAGTATTTGAGACACCCATGTTTAATATGGATTATTATTTTGTGTTCTCGTATTTGACTAGCTATCATGTACATCATAAATCTAATAACATGTGGATATTCATAATAATCATGTTTAAGTTTATCATGTTGATTTTATCTTGTTTTTGATGCTTCATGTTTTGAATATGTGTTTGAATGTTAGTTTTCATTAAGACTAGGTATATACTTGTGCATATAGTGGGCCACAAATAAATTATACATGTTTGGGCTTGATTGCTTATTTGAACCCATTAGATGTGCTAGTATAATCTAGTTTTGATGATTCATGCATTTTAAACTTGTATTCCTAATTTTGGATTTGTTTTATGATTGTGTGTTTCACTTCATGTATATGTGTATTTTGTCAAACTTTAAGATATACATGTATACCCCTTGAGTCATTTGCCTTTCATGCAAATCTATATATGGACTCAATTGTGTTTAGGGATGTGTATGTATACTTATTGTGTTGACAATTCATACATATACCTTGAAATGAAATTTATTTTGGTGAAGATTTTCTTGATTTTGTGTTTAATTGTTTAACTTCATGTATATGTCTATCTTGTCCAAACTATTAGATATACATGTTTATCTTTTTGAGCCACGTGCCTTCATGCATATATCTTTGTGGACTCGTTGTGTTTGGATATGTATGTATACTTTAATTTGTATAGGACATACATATACCTTGAAGATTAAATAAGTTTTGATGATTTTCATGTTTTCTTGTTTCAAGGAATATTGAGCTAATTGTATATTTTCATGATCATGTTCTTCACATTGTATTTGTACACTCACATTTCTTATTTACTCATGTTTTATTTTCATGAGTCATATTTTCATTGACTTGAGTGTTGACTATCATGTGGATTTTATGTTTTATGAAAAATTACTTTTGTTGTATTCTTTGCTTGAAGGATTTCGTACTATTTTTTCATTTAACTAGTTACGGTATTCTTCATTTTGGTAGAGTTTTTCAAACAAGCTTATTTTCAAATCTATTTTTGAAAACCCCTACCCTTTATGGAGGATGGATGGGAGATCATGTTCATGTATGCTTTAAAATGAAAATCATTTAAAACTTGAACCATGATTGGGAGGTATAGTAATATGATGTATACACATGCTATTGTTGTTATGTCAATTGGTATCATTGGACTCTTTCAATTGGTATCATTTTGATCTTTTTTTATACTCATATGTTTATTGTGCATTTATATTTTCAATTGGTATCATCTATTAGTGATTGGTACTCATTCTATTTCATACACATATACTTGTTTTATTTGTGCTATTATGTTTCTATATCTTAAGCACAAATTTTACTTATGCTAGAGCTTGAGCTTCACTTTATTTCAATTGATTTAGTTTTCAATTTGTATCTTATTTCAAGCCTACGCATAGTTTTTGTTGGTATTTCATAAAGGGGGAGAAAATCCGTTTTTCAAGGGGGAGAAAATTCAATTTTTCATATTTCAATTGGTACTTGTATTTCCACTCCCTTGCTTGTGATAGAAAATAAAAGTTTAAATTGATATCATATTCTTAAAAGAAAAATACTATCTTTTGATATCAAGATGTCTTGTGTTTTAAATTGGTATCTAAAAATTTTATTTTAAAGAAAAATACAAAAGTTTTGATTTGTATTGACTATATGCAAGGAGAGCTTAACATCTCTTCTACATATAGATTCATGATGAGTGTATCTTATATTGAGGAGCTTAACATCTCTTCTTTATGTGGTACACGTGTGTAGGGGGAGCTTCACATCTCCTCTTATGCATTACATAATGTGTGTTATGTGAATTAGACATCCCTCCTTCATGTAATGCATATGTGTAGGAAGCTAACTTAGCGTCTTCCTCTTCATGAATGTATATAGCATATAACATTTATTGATCTTTGTTTATTTTCAATTGGTATCAAGATGCTTCATTGACATATTTTCAATTGATATTCTAATTGATTGTCACCCCTTATTGACCTTGTTTTTGTTTTTAGACAAAAAGAGGGAAAACATTGTTTTATTGTTTTGATTGACAAAAAGGGGGAGAAAGATTTTTACCCCTCATTTTTTTTGTTTTGATTGTTTACCCCTTTGTTGATGATTGACAAAAAGGGGGAGAATAATTTGGTTTATATATGCATACCTATGTTTTTGCATATATTAAGTTTATTGGTATCTAGAGCATCTAGTGTTTTTGTTAATGTTTTATTAATTTAATTGGTATCTAGAGCTTCTAGAATATGTTTATGTGTTTTATGCATATTTATGCATTCTTGTTTAAGAGCCTTCATTGCGTATTATTATGTTTATTTGTTTATGCATGAGTTAAGGGGGAGCTTCTTTGAAGCTTAACTTTAATCCATGCATATATAACTCCATGAGTTTTGTCATCATCAAAAAGGGGGAGATTGTTGGCCCAAAGGCCTTCCACCCTAGTTTTGATGATGATCAACTCATGTAGTTATGTTTACTAATATTCTTGTGATTTTAAGTTTCAGATCATTAGCAAGATATTAGTTGGTGATTAGCTTCAACAAAGGTGTTTAGAAGCTTTTCATGGTAATTCCAGGGCCAAAGCATCAAGATCATACCTTGCCTAGCTCATGGATCACGGTGTTTGGACCAAGTCGCCTTGGAGATGAAGATCGTCAAGAAGACTTAGGTATCCATAGTTTAGAGTGTGTTTTAGATCCATTTGTAAAGCTTAGTATAGTTGATATGCTCAAGTGCACAACACACACAAGATTTATGTTTTGGATTTGGTTTTCATGAATAGTTTGATCAAAACAAGTTTAAATAGTTTTTATGTATATTAGATATGTTCTAGATATACATACATGCTTTTAACTTCATAGACAAACTTATTTTGACTTTCCTATTCATGTATTGAAAATCAAGTTTGATAAAAATACAAGTTTTGTTTTTGATAAAATTTGCAAGACTCAAAATGAATTGATATGATTGATATATGTTTTGAAATTTTTATCACAAGTTTGTGTTTTAATAAAAAATGTTAAAATAAGTTTTGTGGATTTTTAGTAAACTTAAAAGATTTTTCAAAATATTTTTAAACTGTTTTTCTGACCCAGTTTTCTGTTCCAGGCTTCAACCAGTCGACTCAGTCAGTTTAGTAGTCGACTTGGGATGAAGTCGGTCGACCGGGCCGGTCGACCGACGTGCACAGATCTGTGCACGTTTGGCAGCACTGGGACGGTCGACCCGGGCGGTCGACCGGGTCTGAGAGCAGTGCTCTTTGTTTGTTTGGGTCGACCGTGCCGGTCGACCGTGTTTGCCCAACGGTCACATTTCTGACCGTTGGCGGTCAACCGGGCTGGTCGACCGTTAGCCTGTCAGGCTGCCAGCTCAGCCTAATAGCTAGTTTTCTGATGGAGGTATAAATACCCATCTCTTGGGCTGTTTTGATAAGACTTTTGATAAGAAAAATTTCAGAGTTTGTTTAGTGTTTAAACAAGTTTTCAAAAGAGTTTTTGAGCCAAAAGATTTCATCTTTATTGTTTTGGGTTTTTGGAAAATCAAAGAAAATAGGAATTTGGGATATTTGTATTGGTTTTCATTCTCTATCTTTTACAAGAGTTTTTCCAAGTATTTTCTTTGTTGCTTGTTTCCAAAACACCTTGATTTCCACACTTGAGCTATATCTTCTATCCTAATCTATTTAGGATCTTGTTTTGTGGAAAGAGAAAAGAAAGAGAGATTGTTTGTGGTCTTTGAAACCACTGTGTTGTAAACACCCTTGATCTTTTGTTGAATCCCTCTTTGGTAGAGGTGATCGGGTGATTGGTTTGCTCCCTCTAGTGAGAGGTGGAGTTTGGTTGTAAACCCTCTTCGGTAGAGGTGTTTGTTGGTTGTTTGGCTACGGGCCTACCCCTCGGTTGTGAGGCGGTGTTTGAGAGGAGTTCGTTACTCCCTTGTTGTACAAATCCTTCTCGGTAAAGGTTCCCTCGGTGGGAGTCCTCGGTGGACATTATAGTGGATTGGAAATCCTACACGGTGGTGGTAGGCGGGGATGTAGAGCAAGGTGCTCGAACCTCGAAACATATCTTTGCCTTTGCGTTTGATCCACTTGTCTCTCTAACTCTCTCTCATTTATTTGTGCAAATCATCATTCATATCATCATATCATATTTGCTTGTGTTGAGCATAGTTCATATTGTCATATCATATCTATTTGCTTGTGTTGTGCCTTGCATAATTCACATGCTATATCTTATATATGCTTGGTTGTTTGTGTGTGCCTCACTTGTACTTAATCAACAAGAGCTTCACATAGCACCTCAACCCATTCAAGGGGAATCAAGAGGAGTTAGTCCAGAGCCCTTCACGGAGAATTCGGCTACACTTGTTGATTGTATTAAGTGTGTTGCAAGAATTTGCATTAGCTTCCGCATTTAGCGCATTTAGTTCCTAGATTAGCAAGTACACCTATTCACCCCCCCCTCTAGGTGTTTTTTCAGTTTAGTCATCTCTTTTTTATATAATGCATGTATGCAGGGGGAGTTAACTTCACGTCTCTCCTCTTCATGAACGTATATCGCATATATAACTTTATTGTTTGATTTGACATAAAGAAGGAAAAGATTTTTTTGCCCCTTTGTTGATGATTTGACAAAAAGGGGAGAAGTATTTTGTGAGTTTATATATGCATGTTTCCTTAATCTCCTTGCTTTTATACAAAGGGAGAGAAGGATTTTTGAGTTTTGATATATACATGTTTTCTGAATATATATGTTTTGATTTTTGACAAAAAGGGGAGAAGTATTTGATGCGTTTATGCATATTTATCTCCTTGTTTATGCATACATGTTTTGTTTAGTTTTATGCACTTCCTTGAATATATTATTTATTACTATGTATGAGTTAAGGGGGAGCTTCTATGAAGCTTAACTTTAATCCATGCATATATAACTCCATGAGTTTTGTCATCATCAAAGGGGGAGATTGTTGGCCCAGAGGCCCTTAACTCTAGTTTTGATGATGATTAACTCATGTAGTTATAGTTTACTAATAATCTTGTGATATTTAATTTCAGATATTGATCAAGATTTTAGTAGGTGTTTGGCTTCAATAAAGGAGTTTTGGAGCTAACACATGGTGATTCAAGAGCTTTAGCGTCAAGATCGCATCTAGCACTCGATTGGAGTCAAGCTCGTTGGATCGTGTTTGGATCGTGTCGACTTGGAGAAGGAGTTCTACAAGAAGACCTAGATTTGTCTAGTTTATGTTTAGATCTTGTGTAAGGTAGATAGTCTTGATATGCTCAAGTTCACATACACAAACAAGTTTAAAGTTTATTGGTTTTGGCTTTCGGTTTAACCGGTTTTGGATTTCAAGTCAATAACATAGATATATATCTTATATGTATATTGGATTCTATCCATATATAACATGATTCAAATTTGTTTCAATATCATATTTTTGTATTTACATGAGTTTTGGAGAAAACGATTTTCCACTTCTAAAATCCAAGTTTTGAAAAATACTGATTTTGTGCTTAAGGCAAATCTCAATATCATAAAAATGGTTCAAATAGTTTGTAATATGTGTTGAATTTTAGTCACACATATTTGTATTTCAAAGATCTTATAAGAACTTATTTTTTTGAAATTTATGTGATTTTATGGATTTAATTAAAGATAAAAAGACAAGTTTTCAATCCCTATATAAGTTTGACCTGGCTGTCTGCCGGTCGACCGGACGGTCGACCGAGGCAGACGTCGGTCGACCGGTCCTATCGACGATGTGCACAGACGTGCACAAGCCATTGGCTGGAAGGCCGGTCGACTGCCGGAGAGCTCTACTCTTTGGAAATGCCCCGGTTGGCCGGGCAGTCGACCGGCAGAGAGCTGCTGCTCTCTGTATCCAGTCCCGGTCGATCGGGCGGTCGACCGGTGGCTCAATGATCATAAAAATGACCATTGGCCGGTCGACCGGGAGGTCGACCGGAAAATCATTTCTGACCTTTCCAGACTACCAACGGGCAGATTTTTTGAAAGCTATAAATATGCCTTCTCTTGAGCTGTTTTAACCAAGTTTTTCAAGAGCAAAAATTCTCATTGTCTTAAGTATTTTAGTAACAAGTTTTAAAAGAGTTTTGGGCTTAAAGATTTTATCTTTATTTGTTTTTAAAGGGTTGGAAAAATCAAGAAAAGGAGAAGTCTTTGGGAGTTGTTTTGATCTTCATTTATATTTCAATCTAGAGTTTTTCCTACGAGTTTTTCTTTGTGATTTTGATTTTCAAACTCTTTATTTTTCTCACCTTGAGCTATCTTATTATCCTATCTATATGATCTAGTTTTGTGAGAAAAATTGGTTTGTGGTTTAGTGAGACCACCAAGAGTTGTAACCTTCTTTTATTTGTGTTGGTATCCCTCTTGTGTAGAGGTGATTGTGAAGGTGATTTGGTTGTGTTGGTATTCCTCTAAGTGTAGAGGTGATTGAGGTTGTTCTTTGGATTTGAGCCTTATCCCTCTAGTGAGAGGTGATTGTGGAGGAGTGTTTGAGTTTGTTGGTATCCCTCTAAGTGTAGAGGTGATTGTGGTTGGTGTTTGGCTAAGTGCCCATCCCTCTAAGTATAGAGGTGATTGTTGTTGTGCATTACCTCTTGTATAGAGGTTTGTGTTAGTTGAGAGAGGAGTTGTGTACGCCAAAGTTGCATTACCCAAATCCTCAGTGGAGGTTCCCTGTGTGGGAAGTTTTGTATGGACGATATAGTGGAAATCCTTCTGTGTGAAGGCGGAGACGTAGAGCAGTGGCTCGAACCTCGAAACATATCTTGGTGTTTGCGTTTGATCCACTATCTCTAAATCTCTCTCTTATATTGTGCCTTACATTATTTCATATTGTTCATATTATACTTATATGTTTGATATTGCTTGTGTGTGCCCATACTTGTGTTCAACCAAGAGAGCTTTACATAGTACCTCAACTCTTATTTAGAGAAATTTAGAAGAGATAGTCCAGAGCTCTTCACCGAGAATTCGGCTACACTCTTTGGTTACACTAAGTGTGTTGCAATTTGTTTTAATTCCACATTATTTGTCATTAGATTAGCCACACCTATTTACCCCCCCCCCTCTAGGTGTACTTTCAGAATGCTGAAAAGGAAGATAAGTCTTGCTAGATTTGGATTTAAGTGAGATCTAATGTTTTTTACACATATTTAGTTGAAGCTTACTCATTATAAAGTCCAATTGTAGTATACAACTACAAGAAAAATGAGAGTGAGAACTTAGTTTAATAATGTTATTGAGCTTAAACATATTCTTTTTAAAAGAAAGATAATGGTGTTCATTTAAGTAAATAAATGAGTTGGAATAGAAAGCCACTTAAGCAAGCTTAACCAAAGCGACCACTGCCCTTGGACTGCTTATGAATTGATAGAGATATCAATGACAACACGTGACTCATGTGAAACATATGATTCATGTGAAAGAAACCCCTCATGAAATCAACCAGATCCTAAAATCTCTCCATGATTATAGAAACTCATGGGACTCATGCACCATGTGTTTCTCATTCTCTCTCTCTCTCAATCATTGTTACCTATTGTATCTTCTAAATCAGTGTAAACATGTGACCGATATGCGTATATATATACAACCAAGAACCATAGCAGTGGTATCTAGTAATTGCACAAATGAGTATTCTTCTCCTTCTTCTTTATCTTGGTATCAGAACAACTCTTGTACCATATTGAGTATTTCCTCTTCATCTTCCCTTACCATCCAAACACCTGCATCGATGGTTTCTCCCAATCCCAACATCACCCACTTTTTAAATATCAAACTCGACTAAAAACTACGTACTGTGGCGTTCCCAGTTTCTTCCGCTTCTCAAACTCCACGATCTTGAAGGCCTCATCGATGGAACCTCTCCGTGTCCGGTTCGGTTTCTTCCTTCTACCGAGAAGGATGCTCATCCCACTATCAATTCGGAATACACTCGCTGGATCAAGCTTGATCAGATGCTCTTATGCTGGCTTATCCCTTGCTCACTGAGGTTGTTCTTACTCATGTCGTCGGCCTTACCACATCTCATGATGTGTAGAGCGAATCTCTAGAGAGAATCTTTGTGTCACCCTCCAGAACTAGAGTGCAACAACTCAAATACCAGCTGCACACCATCAACATGGGCACCTCTTTTTTGTCAGAGTATTGTTTGGTGGGAAAATTGAAGATCGAAGTGTAAATTCTTTATTTGATGGTAAAGAAAATTATAACGGATTAATGATCCTTTTATAAGAGAGGGAGATATTCAAGCTCAAATCTCCCCTTTGTTTAATGTCGGGTTCTTGATGTGGAGATGGAAAGTGAATCTTATTTTTCGTTGACCAGGTGAACTTCAAGACTTCTTGGGAATCTTCTCTTTAGATGGTGGATAAAGTAATATAGCTTCTATCCAACAAGAATCTCAAAGAGATTTTAGGCAAGAACAAACTTGAACGCGGCAAGTTGTTAGAAGAGTTGAACTCTCTCTCTCTTTTTTAGCTGGAGATCTTAGTCCTTCTACAGCTTACAACTGAGTTCTTCTGACCAGATGTTCCCTGACCCTCTCCATAGCAAACTGGGCTATTTATAGAGGTTTCAGGGGGTAAAAGTGTCCCCTAAAAACACTCCATAATGGGGGTTAACTCCCTCATTACGTGGGCAGTAATTGACCCAGTAATGAGGGCAGTTATAACTGAGACACAGGGCTCCTCTGTAGTTGAAACGCGGGCTTGGGGCCTCGCGTTTAGCCATTGAGGTAACGCTTGAACTTCGCATTTGGTTGAAATGTGAGCTTCAAGTTCTGCGTCAAACTTTGTGTGAGATGCGGGCTCCAGGCTCTGCATCTTTGTTATTGTGATAAAGTAGAGATGCGGTTTTTGACTCTCGCATCTTGGTACTGTAGTGATGCTACTGTAGTAATGCTCAGACACGAGTTTTGACCCTCACGTCTTGGTGTTGAGATAGTGACTATGATTAGCCCTGCGTCTAGAGTTTGGACTCTGCTTTCTGATGACTTATCCTCAGTAATTTTTGGACAGTCTACAGAACCCCCTCCAAAGTTTTCGATATTCTGCGGTTGACTGGGACGGATTTTGAAATACTTTGGACTTTAGTTGGATTCATACTTCTCATGATTGGACTGACAATCATTTGAGATGCCCTGGGCTTGATCCTGTCTGGATTGTGGTCTTCGTGAGTGTACTATAAAATCCTTTGAAGCCACCAGAGATGATCGCGATGAATGTCTAGATATGCAGTCTAGACCTCCTCAGTACTCTGAGCTGGTTGTTAGTGTTGTTGGCCCAGAGGCCTTCCACTCTAGTTTTGATGATGATTAATTCATGTAGCTATAGTTTACTAATAATCTTGTGATATTTAGTTTTAGATATTTAACCAAGATATTAGTAGTGATTAGCTTCAACAAAGGTGTTTTGGAGCTTTCACATGGTGATTCAAGAGCCCGAGCGTCAAGTTCATATCTAGCACTCGAATGGAGTCAAGCTCGGTGGATCACGTTTGGATCGAGTCGACTTGGAGACGGCGCTCTACAAAAAGACTTCGGTACATTGTTTAGTTTAGTTTAGATCCATTGTTAAAGATTAGATAGTATGATATGCTCAAGTTCACAACACACACACGTTTCATGTTTATTGATTTTCGGTTTAACTGATCTTAGTTTTTCATGAATAGATAGAATCAAAACAAGTTTACATGGTTTAATGTATATTAGATTTGTTCTATATACATCTATGCTTCAACTAGTTAAACAAACTTAGTTTGATAGTCTATTTCATGAGTTTGGAGTTTTGTATTTTAGACAAAACTTTTTTTGGATTTATGTCAAAATATTGATATATATATATATATATTATATATATATATATATATATATATATATTATATATATATATATATATATATATATATATATATATATCTTTCATGTATATTGGATTATATCCATATACTATATGCCTCAAAGTTGTTTCAATATCATATTTTTATATTTGCAAGTGTTTTAGATAAAATGATTTTTCGTTTCAAAAATCCAAGTTTTGGAAAATATGGATTTTGGTTTTCGGCAAAACTTCTAAGTTAAAAAAATAGTTTAAAATGTTTGTAACATGGTTTGATTTTACTCAAATATGTTTGTATATCAAAGTATTATACTGAAACTATTTTTGTGGATTTTTAGAGATTTTATGGGATTTATTTGATAATTAAAACCCAGTTTTCAAGTTCTGAAATTGCCCTGCCAGGCTCTGGCGGTCGACCGGACCCAGAGTCGGTCGACCGGACTAGTCAACCGACGTGCACAAGGACGTGCACGCAGGCCAGCTTGCTTGGCCGGTCGACCGAGCGGTCGACGACTGAGGTCAACCCACTCTCGGTTGGTCCCGGTCGACCGGCGGTCGACCGGTCAGAGAGCCGTTGCTCTCTAGTTCTGGGAGCGGTCGACCGAGCGGTCGACCGGCAGGCTCAACTGTCAGAAATTTGGCCGTTGGCCGGTCGACCGGCCGGTCGATCGGAGGGCAATTTTGCCCCTGCCAGCTGCCAACGGGCAGATTTTGATTGGGCCTATTTAAACCCAATCCTTGCTGGTTTTCAGCAAGTTTTCAAGAGAGAAAAATTTACATTCTTTAAGTATTTTATTACAAGTTTCAAAAGAGTTTTAGAGTTTTAAAGATTTGATCTTTATTTTGTTTTAAAAGGGGTTGAAAAATTCAAATAAAAGAAAAGTCTTTGGGAATTAGTTTGATCTTCATTTTCAATTCTATCTAGAGTTTTTTCCTAGAGTTTTTCTTTGAGTTTTTGATTTCCAAACTCCTTGATTTCTCACATCTTGCTATCCTATCTATAGGATCTTTTTCTTTGTGGGAAAATTGGTTTGTGGTTGAGATAGACCACTAAGTTGTAAACTTCCTTCATTGTGATATCCCTCTAGTGAGAGGAGATTGATTTGGTATCCCTCTATTGTGAGGTGATTGTGGAAGTTGTGGTTGGCTCCCTCTAGTGAGAGGTGGAGATTGTGTTTAGCTCCCTCTAGTGAGAGGTGGAGTTTGTGTTAGAATCCCTCAAGTGTGAGGTGATTGGTGTTTGTTGGCTAAGTGCCTACCCTCTTGTGTGAGGTGATTTTGTGTTGGTTGTGCCTTGCCTCTGTGAGAGGTTGTATTGGTTGAGAGAGGGGTTATGTACTCCCGGTTATTGTATTGCCCAAGATTCTCAGTGGAGTTTTCCTGTGTGGGAAGTCCTGTGTGGACGAGATAGTAGAAATCCTTCTGTGTGAAGGCGGGGACGTAGAGCTGTGTGCTCGAACCTCGAAACATATCTTGGTGTTTGCGTTTGATCCGCTTTCTCTAACTCTATCTCTCTTACATTGTGCCTTGCATCATTCATATTGTCATATCATACTTATATGCTTGGTTGTGTTTGTTTGTGTGCCTCACTTGTGTTTAACCACGAGAGCTTCATATAGCACCTCAACTCTTATTCAGAGGAATCAAGAGGAGTTAGTCCAGAGCCCTTCACCGGGAATTCGGCTACACTCGTTGGTTACACTAAGTGTGTTGCAATTAAGTTTTAATTTCGCATTTTGTTCATTAGATTAGCCGTACACCTATTCACCCCCCTCTAGGTGTACTTACAAGTGTACTGTTGAATCAGGGGTAAACAGCCGTCTGCTTGTGCCAGTATACTGTTGAACTGATTGCAGAAGTAAAGACTGAATACAAGTCTTGTAGACGCAGGGGTCATGTTGCTCTAGATACGCCATCCTCACTCGGAGTGGGACGCACCTATTAATTTACTGAAGAAATGCGGTCTCTGGAAGGACCCGATCTTTGAAGTGAAGACGCCGCTCTCACCCTGTTGACTAGACGCAGCTCTATTCTTACTGAAGAGACGCGACCTTTAGAGGACGTGATTTTTGAAGTGAAGATATAGCTCTCACCCTGTTGACTAGTCCCAGCTCTAGTCTTGCTGAAGAGATGCGACCTTTAGAGGGACGCGGTTTTTTTTAAACGTGAGTCCTCGCGTTTTGGACGCGTTGCCACGTGTCCAGCGGAGTTGAGGGGACATCCTTCCCTTGACGCGCGAAATTCGCGTTCATTTAAGATGCATGCCACGCGTAGGGCGGGGATTAGGCCTCAGATATGCGCCGCGTATCTTTGCGGATCACTGTGCCTATAAAATACACAGTCTTTCAAGAGTCATCATTAGACTCTTCTTCTTCTTCGCTGAGCTTTTATCGAGGATTAAGAAAAGCTTAAAGCTTTTTCCATGTTCATCGTCTTCAACATTAATTTCACGATTGCGATGGCACAAAAGCTAAGCATGTTGCTTCGTCCTCGAGTGCTGCTGCCTCTGAGACTCAAATGGGCGGTCCTTCCACGCAGGAGGCCCCCATTTCAGGTAGTAAAACCATCTGATCTGGTTTCCACCATTGAAGAGGCTTAAAGAGTTCTCTTAAGTCTCTTTTGAATATGAACCACCAACGCGAGGCTCATGCCCGTGTTTGATTTTCAGACGCGGCTCTTGCATTAGTAGGCAAGACACGGGTTTGACGACCTCTGCATCTTCGCTTCATCAGCTTGAGTCCGTATCTGTCTGTTGAATGCTGGCTTCGTTGAGCCCTGCATTTTGAACTCAATACTCAGAATTTTTCTAAGTGTGGGAGGTTTAGATGCGGCTGTGGTCTTTTAAGAAGGGACGCGGCCTTTAAGTCCGTATAAGAACGCGGATTTTAGAACGCGACCTTTTTTTTCCTGTAAATAGACGTGAACTCAAGGATGCAGCTTCCACGGCGTCACATGCAATCCGTCTTACAGATCTTGTTGGATCTTTTAATTCCAAGTCGGCATTGATGATTGGGGACTTGTGTCATTCGATGTTTACCAAAGTGGCAATCCACGTGTCAGCTCCTTATTAGACTTGATACTCGTGCAGGTATTTAAGGCCGATGGCTTTGATTTTTATGACATTAATTACAGGCCTTATGGCTTGCCTATAAATAAGCCTCACCCTCTTAACAGTCCATTATTTAGACTGTTTCTCTTTGAGAGTATGCGCTCTGAAGGTCTTCGTCCTGACTTGTCTATCTTCCCTTCCAGGAGATGTGTTCCACAGTAAGAACTCAAAGTTTCCATGCTTTCTTTTAATCTTCTCTGAAGATTATCACTGTCAATTGATTTCAAGATCAAAAAGCATCACTTTAAGTGCTTTTACAGTCACGTTTGATGCATAAAGTTTAACTTCTAGAGAATTCTTCCTCGGGTAGGAATCATTTGTCGCCATGAAATACTCAGTCCTACTGAATTTCTGTTTTCCTGTCCATTGAAGAAATTTGATCTCTTGATTTTCTCTTGAAGTCTGATTGATGCGCCCGTGTTCGGTAGTCGCGTCTTTTAGACTTCTTGATGAAGCACGCGCTGGCTGACTTTCAATTCTAAGTCACAAGTCCTTTGAATGCGAGTGTGATAAACTCTGTGCTCGGATCTTGAAATGCGAGCTTTGTACACGAAGCTTGCATTTGAGGTTCTTGACTTAGAGAATTCTATCTCTTTTAAGACCTCTGGACTTGGATGTGGCAACCCCTGTATCTCAAACGTGGGTGTGGCGAACTCTACGTCTGGGCTACCTCGCGTCTTATATCTTGACGCAGGTCTAACACCAGACCGCATTCAGATCTGCACTGGTCAACTCCGCGTTTAAAGTTCACAACTTCAATCGCGTCTGCCCTTCAGCTTTTCTGTTCCTGCCTTAAATAAAATTTTAACTTTTTAGTTTTTTACTTCTTGCAGGTTCTAGCAGCCTCAGTCAGTCTTCTGCGTCTTCGCTGGACTCATGGGAGAATATTTCGACCAGCCAGATTGTTCGAGATCTTGAGATATCCGTCAAGACCTTATTGGACATGACACACCAACACTGCCCCGGGTTTATCATGGTCACAGTGGGTATGGTGGTGGGTATGGTGTCCTTGGAGGCCACAGGAAAGAGGAGGCCACAGGAAAGGTCTCGGATCCTCCCTTCGCCAATTTTGATTAAGGAAGATTCAGCTTTCTAGTGCAAAATCTGCCATTAACCGAAGGATTACGGCCCACACCAACTGGTCGGGTGGAATCAGAATGTTCTTCTGCATTTCGACCTCGAGAAACACCATTGTTCTCGTAGCGATGAGCTTCTTCAATGTTTACATCATGCATCATGATGTAATCAGCACTCGGTCGTCTCAACACTTGGTCAACTGCGACATGATTCAGTGGAAGAAGAGAGGAACCTTTCTTTGGTGCTCTTCTAAACATCTTGTATTTGGAGCAGTGTAGATGTCTTGAGGAGTGAGTACAACCTTTCGCTTAGAGAGAGGGACTTCTTTGTACTCCTTTATTGTAACACTCAATCTTATTTTATAAGAGAGCGTCTTGTATCACTTTCATATGTTTGAATACAAATAAAAGTAACACTTTTTTTTGTCTTCTGATATGCCTTGAATTCCTTTTTTGCATTGAATATCAAACACATAGAAGTAGAAACTCTTGACTTGCTAGAAATGCGATAATTAACTTAATAAGTCAAAGTTTGAGAAATTCCGTTTCAGGAATTTAAGATTACTGTCAGAGGTGTGATATTAACTTTACAGAAATATAAGCTAGAAGTGTGATATTAACTTGGCTCAATGAAAGTTTCAGTTTTATTTGAAAAGACTGAAAACACCACTGTCATAGGTGTAATGTTGAACTTGACAATGAAGGGTAATATTAGAGGTGTAATTTTGAACTTGGCATTAATCATCTCGACTTCGATAAGGAAGTTCGAGGGAAAGTCATTGTCATAGGTGTATTGTTGAACTTTAACAATGAACTGGACGCTAGAGGTGTGATGTTAAACTTAGTATCACTCATCTCAGCTTCGATATGGAAGCCTGAGGGAAAGTGACTGTCAGAGGTTTAATATTGAACTTGGCAGCAACTTAATCACTGTTAGAGGTGTAGAGTTAAACTTAACAGTAATTTGTCAGAGGTGTGATGTTAACCTAACATTGGTTGATTTGCGATATGAGCAATTTTGAGGACTTGTCATTCTATTGATGAGAATTGACAAGTGAAATTTGGAATGCCAGAGGTGTAATTTTGAATTTGACAAGAATTGATGACTTGTGACTCCATGTGGAGGAGAGACAAGTGAAGTTTGTACTCACTGAGGAATATTGAAATTTTTCATTGTCAGAGGTGTAGTGTTAACATAGTAATGATTGCATTTGTGGACATACCACTCTATGGAAGAGAATTGGTAGGAAATTTTGAGTGAAAAGTAAAATGAACTATCAAAGATTTAATATTAACGTGACAATCGTTGATTTCCTGAAACATGAAAAATTTACCGTTAGAGGTGTAGTATTAACATAATAGCGAGGATTTCTAATGAGTTTTGTTGTCAGAGGTTTATATTAACTTGAATGAATCTACTGGGGATTGGAAAATCTGGTTTTTCAGAGGTTTAATATTAACTTGATAAATCCCAGTTCATTTCATTAGGAAGATGAATACAGGTATTTTTGTGGCCCTACCATTCTGTGGGTGAGAATTAGTAGGAGGCTTTGGAGGAGAGGATGCGACCAAGTCCCTTAGGATTTTTGGCAAACCCTCAGCTATCAACAGATTTGGTGTGCCTTTACCAACTACCGTTTGAGTTGGGCTAGCCATGCTATTCCCCTCAGCATGATAAGTTGTTGAAAACTATGTTGGACTTAAAATTCAACATTTTCCTCTATCCTTAGCCGTCGGAGGCGCCGGATGTCAGTAGACGAGTAACTAAACTAAAATTGAAGTTTTGCATTTTGTTTCTTCTTCAAATTTTACATCATGCATCATGATGTACAGCGCTTGATTAGCTTGATGCTGGTTGACCGTGATGTGATCCAATAAAGGGAAGAAGCTTTTCTTGGATCTGGAGTTTTGATCAAAGGTGTAGTATTAACCTGATCAGGAGAAGAGTGCTATCAAGGATAGTATTTCTTCAAGAATTTGACGTTGGTTGGCATCATGAGCGTATCACCATATGAGGTTATGAGACGATATGCTCCATTTGAGTAGACCGACTCTACTACAAATGGTCCTTCCCATTTGGGCTGAAATTTTCCTTTGATCTTATGCGTCATTATTATAGGTCTTTTGACAGTTAAGACAAGGTCGCCTTTCTTAAAAGTTCGCTCCTTGACTTTCTTGTTGAAGACTCTGGTAATTCGAGCTTAATAGAGCTCGATTTGCTGTTGAGCTTGCAGGCGTTTATCGTCCAAAGCCTTCAGCTCTTGGAGTCACAATCGATGCTTCTCCTCATTTGTCATCTCTACTATCAAGGTGACACATAGAGATGGGATTTGAATTCCTAATGGGAGTACAGCTTCACACCAATATACCAAGGAGAAAGTGTAGCCTTCGTCGGGGTTCGAACCGTCGTGCGATAGGCCCATAAGCATTCACCTAATTTGTTGTCCCAGTCACGTTGGCTTTTCGAGACAGATTTCTTGAGAAGTTTCCCAATAGTCTTGTTGAAAGCTTTTGCGAGGCCGTTAGCGGCTGGGTAGTATGCCGTTAAGGACACACTCTGAATTCTGAACTTGTTGCAGAACCTCTGAAAAGCCTGGCTAATGAACTGGGGCCCATTATCATGAACAATCCGTTGTGGTACACCAAAACGGTAAATAACGTAATGTTTAACGAATTTGACCACGTCAGATGCTTTTACCTCCCTCAAGGGAATAGCTTCAGCCCATTTAGAGAAATAGTCGGTTATAGCTAAAATGAACCGATGTCCTTTAGATGAAGGTAATCTGATAGGCCGATCACGTCCATTCCTCACATCTCAAATGGCCAGGTTGAGGTTGTAGAGCGAAGACATCCTGGTGCTTGATGGATGAAGTCACCATGGACTTGACAGGCGTGACATCGTTTAGCGTAAGTGATGGAATCAAGGATCATCTTAGGCCATTAATATCCCAGTCTTCAGAGTCGATCTCCAAGCTTCAGACCAGGCTGATGAGCTCCACACATGCCATCATGCGCTTCTTTGAGTACTTCCTGTGCCTCCTTTTGTGACAAACAGCGGAGGAGGATCTCATCATGCGATCGGCGATACAGTGTTCACGTGATCGCATTATAATAGAATTTGGGGGCTTTTCTTCTAATGACAGCCGCCTCTTTGGGATCATCAGGAAGGATGTCATACAATGCATATTCGATGTTCGGGAATCACCAATCTCTGAGTTCTGGACCTGTTGAAGTCTCTAAAGCTTCTTTGGCTTGACAATCTCCTGTCGGCTTTTGATGATCTTCAAAAGCGGTTTTTGGGCAATACAAGTCGTAACTATAGACAAGTATTTTCTCTATTACCCCAGCTGGAAGGGCTAAGGAGGCAGTGAGAGATGCCAATGCATCTGCGTGCGCATTTTGCTGGCGTGGTACATGGTCGATGTAAAAGTTTTCGAACCTTTCGGCCATAGAGATAGTTGCATTGAAATAGGGTACTAAATCTTCATGCCTGACTTCATACTCTCCGCGAACTTGATTAACGATGAGTTTAGAGTCACCGTATGCTTCGAGATTTTTAACGCCAATCTCATCAGCGATTTGCATTCCAATCAAGAGAGCATTGTAATTTCTGAGTCATCTTCAAAGAAGCGCGTCAGGAAGAGCTTTTCCATATCACCCCAATTTTTGATGGAGCCTTCTGGGAGTTTCATGAACCATTTAAAGGCAAGCCTTTTTAGAGTGCCGATGAACAAATGTGCCAAGATGGCATCATTATCTACTACATTTCCTGTCTGAGACTTGAAGTAGTAGATGTGTTGGTTCGGTGACCCTTTGCCGTCGAAAGCCGGTAAGGTCAGAGCTTTGAACTTAGGAGGGTACGGAACAAGGTCCCATTCGGCCGGATATGGCCGACCACTCCTGCTTCTTGGAGGCCTTTTCCGATGATAAGGGCTTCCAGACGCTGCTCTAATTGACTCATTCTTTTAGAATGAATACCCCCATTCTCCGGGATGTCATCCTCTTTAGACGAGGATTTAGACGACTCGGAATTAGACTGCTCCTTCTCCTCGATATGTACAGAAGATAAGCTTTCTCCTTCTTTCCGTTTGCCTTTAGACCTCTTAGAAGAAGTTTTTGTCAGTTGACTTCCTCTTATCTTCAAGCAATTGTGTGAGCATCTGCTTGAGGATATCGATAGATTTTTGTTGAGCGTGAATCATATCGAATTGTTCCCTCTGTACCTGGGCTTGTTGTTCAAAGCGCCTGGCCGTCTCCTCGGAGTATTTGTCATGTACGCAAAGGCTTCTTTCTCTATGGAAGAGTTCGAGGCCTGCGATTCTGCAACAACAGAGTGTGATTCACTTACTTCAATGCCCCGAGCTAGGGCACTGTATTTGATTGGGGCGACCGTACCAGTCCGAGTGCGAGTATACCGATACACTCCTTCTGGTTCTGTGTCAGACTCGTCGGAGTTGACCGCCGGTTATTTTCCCTACTTCTGCTTGCCACGTTGTAGTGACTTCAGGGTACTCCACGTCAGAAAAGGCTCTCCTTCTGTGAGAGCGACACCTCTTGGCTGATCAGGAGGTCGAGGTCAATCGTCTGAATACTAACTGTTTACTTGCATGTGAGCTGAAGCGGCATTCAGAGTACATTGCCGTGATGAGCCGTTCACAGCAGTAAGATGGAGTGATCTAATTAGCACTCCTTTTCTTTGTCAAACAATCTCTTAAATCTGTGAGAGGGGGATCAAAGAGATTGGCCTCGGGTTGCTGAGGGCTTTTCATTTTCTGAGGGTCACCCTTACGTTGAGAATCTGAGGGTTCAGAAATGTCGAGCTCGCGTTGTGCAGAACAGGCGCAGCTCTCGCGTTTTGACCTCAAAACGTGGGTCTCGTGCCTCTGCTGAGCAGAGACGCGAACCTCACATTGCTGATTGTCGTGTCTCGTGCCTCTGCTGAGCAGACACGGACCTCACATTACTGATTATCGCGTCTCATGCCTCTGCTGAGCAGAGACACGGATCTCACATTGCTGATTGTCGCGTTTGGTCAGCGACGGTTAAGACATGCGGGTTTTCTCAATTTCGCGTCTGGTTGTAGAGACACGGGTCTTGTGTCTCTGAGAAGAAGCATAGCCCTTGCGCTGCTGAACGTTGCATTTGGGAAGTGAAGTCTCAAAAACGCAAGCCTGTTGGGCTTCGCGTTTTGGTCTCCATACGCGGACTTCATGCGTCTAACGCAACTCGGAAGAGGCACGGGCTTGAGCCTCGCGTTCTGTATCTGCTGGATAGATGGTTGTTCCAGCTTCTTGTGCCTGTAATTGACGCGCACGTCGTCTCTCTGTCGACGTTCAGCGTTCTGGTTATGCCGTATGGGTTGCTGGGAACCCCCGGTAATCTGAAACTGAGGAAGAGTATGGGCATGAACGGGCTGAATATCAGCAACGCTAACTCACACGGATCACATGGGAGACATTGACGCGGGTATTACGTGTGATGTGGTTAGCCAAGGCACTATTCTTGTCAGTCGCATCTGAAGGGATCTTAGAGCGGACTTGAGAGCGGGTCCCCGAGGAGATCTTGTTGTACTGCCGCGCCCTTGGGCTCTTGGAGCCAGAAGAGAGGAACTCTTCATACTTTGCCTGGTCAAATTTGACGATGAGTGATTCGACCATTTTTCTCATGTAGGTGACGTTACCCTGCGTCACGACTTGCTCATCGGTAGAGAAAGTGATCCCCAGCGGAGTCGCCATCTCTTGTTTGGTGAAAAAATTGAAGATTAAAGTGTAAATTCTTTATTTGATAGTAAAGAAAATTACAATGGATCAATAATCTTTTTCAAGAGAGGGGAGATATTCAAGCTCAAATCTCCCCTTTGTTTAATGCCGGGTTCTTGATGTGACGATGGAAAGTGAATCTTATTTTCTGTTGACCGGGTGAACGTCAAGACTTCTTGAGAATCTTCTCTTTGATGGTGAACGAAGTGACACAGCTTTTGTCCAACAAGAATCTCAAAAAGACTTTAGGTAAGAACAAACTTGAACGCAACAAGTTGTTGGAAGAGTTGAACTCTCTCTTTCTTTTAACTGGAGATCTTAATCCTTCTACGGCGTACAACCAAAGTTCTTCTGAACAGATTTTTTCCGACCCCTCTTCCATACCAAACTGGGCTATTTATAGAGGTTTTAGGGGGTAAAGTGTCCCCTAAAATATTCCATAATGGGGTTAACTCCCTCATTACGTGGGTAGTAATTGACCCAGTAATGAGGATAGTTATAACCGAGACACAGGATTCCTCTGTAGTTGAAATGCGAGCTTCGGGCCTCGCGTTTAGCCATTGAGGTAACGCTTGAACTTCGCATTTGGTTGAATATGAGCTTCAAGTTCTGCGTCAAGATTTGTGTGAGACGAGGGCTCCAGGCTCTGTGTCTTGGTTATTGTGATAAAGTAGAGACGCAGATTTTGACCCTCGCGTCTTGGTATTGTAGTGATGCTACTGTAGTAATGCTGAGACGCAGGTTTCGACCCTCGTGTCTTGGTGCTGAGGTAGTGGCTATGATTAGCCCTGCGTCTGGAGTTTGGACTCTACTTTCTAATGACTTATCCTCAGTGATTTTTAGACAGTCTACAAGTATATCCAGTCTGTCAAGTCCATCGTGGACAACCTGGCTGCAGTGGCTAATCCAGTTGCTGACTCCGACCTCGTCTCTACCTTACTCAGTGGTTTGTCTCCCGAGTATGACTCGTTTGTCACCTCCGTCAACACACGATCGACCCTGTATTGTCAGAAGAACTCATCGGCCACATGCTTAGCCAGGAGATTTATCGTGGATGTGCTATCACTTCACCAGACTTCACAATCCTCATCTCCCCTTCTCCTATGGTTCATACTGCCTCTCGCACTCTAAGCTACCATTCGGCTCCATCTTCTTTCCGTGGTCTTGGACGTGGCCGAGGCAGGGAGCGTGGTCGTGGACGTTCTTCCCACCACCACATCAGTCCGCTGGTGGCCGACCTCAATACTAGATCTTCAATTATTTTGGCCATTATGCTAACCAGTGCTATAATCATTATGATGATTCAGCTATCCCAGCTGTTCTTCTCCACTTTTATGGGACTAGTCCAGTTGATCCCGACTATGTTGACTCCAGTGCCACTCATCACCTAACGGCTGACATGGCGAATCTAGCAGTTCACTCAGAATATCAAGGACCTGACAGAGTTCGCATGGGTAACGGGATATGTTTGCCTATCCGATCTACTAGTGCTTCTTTATTGTGTTCTCTTGTTTCTTCTTTTGTCTTGAAAAACCTTTTACATGTTCCTGATATCACCAAAAATCTTCTGTCTTTTAGTCAATTTACTGCTGATAATAAAGTCCTTCTTGAATTCCACCTTGACTCTTGTTTGTCAAGGATCTCTCCACCCGAAAAAACTCTACTGCGGGGACAACTTAAGGATGGCCTGTATGTCTTCTCCTTGGGGAACTATAACTTCACCGCCTCTCTCCAGGCTCTTCTCGGTGAACGTGCATCTTCCTCCGTCTGGCATGAGCGTTTAGGTCATCTCATCACCAGAGTTGTCTCCAATATTTTATCTCAGCATCGGCTTTCTTTCTTCACTGACCGCGCTGGTACCCCTCTCTGCATCCCCTGTCAGCAAGGGAAAAAACTGTCTCCCTTTTTCGCCATCTTCTACGATTGTCACTGCTCCTTTAGAGCTTATTCACTCTAATTTATAGGGTCCGTCTCCTGTGTCCGCTGTAAGTGGTCATCGCTATTATATTAGCTTCGTAGATCACTACAGTAAGTATGCTTGTCTTTATCCTATTTCCTTGAGTACAAAATTCATGTGGAAAAATTTCTTGGGCGTTCCATTAAAGTATTTC